>JAYJMB010006676.1:0-53687 GCA_036873735.1 Pouteria campechiana | reverse complement strand
TGTTCATAGTTGTGGAACTATAGCTTATACACATGAACCTCCCATGGCAGTTTCAAAAGAATCATTTTTCATTCAACCTCCTCCACCAAAAAGGGCTAGAACATCCAAGCCCTCTCCCAAACCATCTTCTTCTAAACCCAAGCCACCTCTTCTAGGTCTTCAAGATGTCTTTCTCAAGACATACCAGAGAAAACCCAAACCACCCAAATAAACCTATTGCATTTTTACATTTTTTTCTCTCTGATGTAATTTTTTCTGATGTATCTAATATTGTATCTAAAATTTTGAAAATTTCAATATATATATATATGCATCTTTTCTTTAACTTATTGTTGCTTGTTTCCACCTTTTTTATTATGACAAAAAGGGGGAGAAAATGTGATAATGTGATATAAACTAAAATGATAGGTGCATGTATAAGATGGAATATAAATGAAAATTTCTATGGTATATAATTAAAATAATATGCATCAATTCAGGGGGAACTACACTGAATTGGTCAATAGAAATCTTTATGAAATATTTGCAAAATAAGTTGCTTTAAATTTATTGTCAGACAAGCTTTGAAAGGTATATTACTTACTGTTTTATCATCATCAAAAAGGGTGAGAATCTTGAACAAATTATCTAGCTTGATTTTGATGACGAATATTCTTAACCAAGTATGTTTTGATGATAAGCAAAAACATAAGTGAAACATAAAGGTACTAATAATCTATTCTCAAGTAAGTTGCAAAAATATTAACCCATACTCAAGTTGAGAATAACCTTCATGATGATAAAAAGAAAACATAAAGTAAATGCTCTTTTAAAATTAAGTATATAAATTTCACATATACTTAAATCAAAAAAACAGAAAATTTGAAGTTTTAAAGACATGCTTCAGAGCTAATAGAACCATCTTCGGAGTCATCTCAACATGTTTTGGAGCAAATTGCACTGATTCAGAGTTGTCATAATGAACTTCGGAGTAAACCAACAAAAGCTTTAGAATTGGCATGATATGGCTCAGAGATATTCAAAGCAAGTGTCCGAGTGTTCACAATGAGCTTTGGAGTAAAATATAATACTTCAAAGTCATTACAAGTTTTTGTTGGAGTAGATATACAAGCTTCGGAGAGTTAACAGTAAGCTTTGGAGTTAATTGAAAAGCTTTAGAGAAAGCCCAAGACAAGCTTTGGAATCCTCATAGCATGTTTTAGAATGGATAGGCACACTTCAGTGTCAACAAGCAAAGCTTTAGATAAGTTATAACGTACTTCAGAGTAAACAGATATGCTTTGCAAAACTTAGAGTCATGTTTTGGAATAAATTTGAACAAGCTTCAGAGTAAACAAACCTGCTTCGGAGTCCTTAAGACTTTACTTCAAAGATAATAAGCAAGCTTCAGAGTCATTAAACACTACTTCAGAGTTAGCTTTTTGAAGCATCAAAAGTTCAGATTATCTGAACTCTTTTCTATAAAGGACTGTTACAATTAAGAAGGTATGCTACCATTTCAGAGAATCTGAAGAAAACTAATCAGAACATCCAAAATCAATTAGGACATCATCTGTTCACTCATCTCTTTGGAGTAACTGAAGAAGCAACTTCAGAACACTTACGAAAGTGAACGTCGAGAGAAGTTGGTGACATAGTAGCAGACCAATACCAGAATGTATCAAAGTCAGATGACAGACAAAATGTAAGGTAAAGAAAAATGTTTTTGAATGTTTGAATGTCTGCCAAAGCCAGCAATGGAAAAATCTCTCTCAACCTATAAAAGAGAGATTCAAAAGCAAAAGAAAATAACTAATTCTTGAATATCACTGAACATTGCTAAAAATATGAAGAGCATTCAAAATATTCCTTCAAAGTTCAACTCCAATGGCTACATCTTTGTCAAAAACTCTCAAAGTCTAAATTACTTCTCAATCAAGGAGTTTGAATCTTTTACTCTTGTTACTTATTCATTTACTGAAAGTTCAGAATTTCATATACAAATCTGTCTAAGAGAAATCAATTTGTACACTTTTTTTTAGTGTTTGGAACACAAGCAGAGTGCTTGGTGTTTATGTATTGAGATAAGCAAATAGGAAACTTACTGAAAGGGTATAAGTTTGTTGGTGAGCTTTGAAAACCAACAAGGTGTGAAAGTTTTTGGTTAGCTTGAAAAACCAGTAAGTTAGTTGGTGAGCTTGTTGTAAAACAAATGTGTATTTGATTAGGTTGATCAAGGTATTAGTGGAACCTGAGTTTAGTAGAGGAGACTAACTCAGAGAAGTGGAGGAGGAACCTAAGAAGGGCTGAACCACTATAAAAATCTTGTGCTATGTGTTGTGTAATATGTTTCACTTATTCATTCAGCACTTTAATCATTTGATTTGGCAAGAAGTTTTAAAGCTCAATTCACCCCCCCCCCCTCTTGAGCTACCATTGTATAAGGGACCAACACTCCCCTCTTGGGTATTGCCATCTTATGGGAATTAATAGGAGGTACTTGGCTTTCTTTGCATTATACAGACTGTTATGAATTTTCTCCTCTTTGAAAATTTGTGTTCTTGATAAACTCATTTGTAACTGGAAAGCCTACAGTGTCATCCTTGAAGAAGATGCCTTTCCTATTTTAGCTAACATTGGTTGAAGACTTTTCTGCATTACTAACTCTTTCATTATTTTGGAAAGACACCCATTAATCCTGAAGGGACACAACCTTTGAAAGTTGCAACCTTTATTAGAGTGAAGACTTCTTTCTTTTAAATTTCTTTTCATTTCTAGCTAAGCTTGATTTGTCTGGTTTATTCAATGGAATTTGCACCGAATGAGAGTTTGACGAGAGAGTATAATCAGCGATGTTTGGTACAAGTGGCTTATACTCCTCATGATATGCCATAGAGATTCATCATATTTTATTCTCTAGTTTGTCTGTTATAAGTGATAGCCGAATTGTAAAAGCATAAACAAAGTTCTTATCTTTACTGCTCATTAGACAAAGTTCTCTTAATAGACAAAGTTTCTTTCACTAGACGAAGTAGCTTTCATTAGAAGAAATTGCTTTGTCTTTCAATTTGTCTGTTATAAGTGATAGACGAGTCTTGTTAGCACGGACAAGGCTTCTTCTTGGTAGAAAAAATGACTTTGTTTGTTGAGATCTGCAAACAAAGTTGCAGGCCGTTAACGAAGTCTTTCACATAGTTAGTCTATTGGTTTGTCTATCGTAAGTGATACATGAAGTTATGGTGTGTAGATGAATCCTTTCTTTAGTGGTTCGTGTAATGGTTTGTCTATTAAAAGTAATAAATGAATTGTTAAGGCATAGATAAATTATTTCTTCAGCAATTGACTGATGGTTTGTCTATTGCAAATGGCAATTGAACTTGCAGACAAAGATGACTGACAAAGTTGTTCTTCTGTAGCTGTTGTGCCATTTCTATTTCATCTTCTATGTTTTTTGTTGAAGATTATAGACAAGTTCCTGATCTTATTCAATTTCAGATAGAGTTTATATGAAAGACAAATGGTTGAATAATTTGATTCCACTTTAGCTCTTCATTTTTCTGAGTTAAGCTCCATTTCACCTCTACTTTTGCAAATTGAATTTGTCTTTGTGTTGAGGATAAGTATTGATTATAAGCAGTTTATCTAACTTATCCATGAAATGACATGTCTAAATCTTTCTTAGGCAGATGCTCTCTAATACCGACGTTATCTATAAGAGATTTATTCAATCACTCATTGAGGTATAAACTTCATAGCTACAGATGCTCTTTATGGTCTCTTTGCAATGTTTCAGTGCCATTCTTTCTAAGCATTCTTGTCTTCTTTCCGTCAGTGAATTTTGCTCATAGATGTATTCTCTGTATGCTGTCCACTGTATTTGAATTATTTCCTTATATATTAATATCTATTTCTAAAATGCCTGGGAACACAATTGTTAGTACTACAAATGTTCACTCATATGTTGTTACTCATCATCAAAACTTGGTTGTTTGCCACATGCACCATTTGGTTTAACACAAATCCCTTTATGAGAAATGGACAACTGCCAACAAGAAAGCATAGGCTCAAGGAATACCTCTTCCTTATCCAATATTGATGGATCTTGAATATATATTAAAAATCAAACTTTTTCAGTATGCCCCAAAGGCTCTTAATGTAAACTCCCATCTAATCAATAAAGTCTCTTCAAAATCTTGTTTTATCTTGAGGTCATTGATGTATTTTGTAATACAATATATGATTCTCACATCAATGAACTTAACTTTCTTTAATTTTGTATATTGTACAATGATCTTGAACATCAATGAAGTATACATTTTCAAACAGTTTATAGATTTTCATACTGCTTGAAAATTGCTTCATGGCAATTACTTACCTTTTTGATTTTGACAAAAAGGGGGAGAAATATAATGAAACTTGAGTAAAAATAGAAAAATATAAAATAAAATATTGCATCTACTAAGGGGGATCCACATAGTAAAATATAGCATCTACTCAAGGGGAGACACATAAGCTAAAATTAAAAATAATGCACTAAATCAGGGGAAGCCATAATAGATTTATTCTTGCATAAATCTCATGTATATTCACACTTATGAATATTTTTACTCTCCTAAAAGGTATTTCACTCAAATGTTTTATCATCATAAAAAATAGGGACAATGTTGAACCAAATGGTGTATATGGCAAACGACCAAGTTTTGATGATAGGTAACAACATATGAGTAAACACTTATGGTACTGATAATTACATTATCAAGCTTTATAGAAATAGATATAAATGATGTACAGGGAAGCAACTCAAATGAAGTGGACATGTATATAGAGAATGCATCAATAAGCAAAATCCACTGACCGAAAGATGATAAGAATGCTAAAAAAGAATGACACTAAAACTTTGGAAAGAAGCCATAAAGTATATATGTAGCTATGCCATTCAAGATTTAATAAGTGATCGAATAAATCTTCTACAGATAAAGTCAGTATCAACTGACACTTGCTTCAGAAAGATTTAGATAAATCGTTTAATGAACAAGTTAGATAAACTGCTTATACTCAACATCTGTATCTAACATAAAGATGAATTCAATTTATAAAAGCATAAATGAAATAGAGCTGAACTTAGACAAATGAAGAGCTAAAAATGGATTCAAATTATTCAAGCATTTATCTTAACATCTATACACAACACAAAGACAAATTTAGTTTGTAGAATAAAAATGAAACAAAGCTGAACTCAGACAAATGAAGAGCTAAAAATAGAGTCGAATTATTTAAGCACTTGTTTCTCATGTAAAGTTTGTCTAAAACTGAAGAAGATCAAGAAACTTGTCTATAGTTCTCTACAAAAGATATAGAAGATGAAGTAGAAGTGACACAATAGCCACAGATAAACAACTTTATCTACTATCTTTATCTACAAATTCATCTACCACTTACAATAGACAAACCATCAGACGAACCACTAAAGAAAGAATTTGTCCGTAGCTTGTAACTTCATCTATCACTTATGATAGACAAACCAACAGAGAAAATATTTGAAGGACTTTGTATGCGGCTTACAACTTCATCGACAGATCCCTATAGACAAATCAACAGACAATCAATTTGTCTGCTATGAAGAAGCCTTGTCCGCGCTAACAAAAGTTGTCTGTAACTTACAACAGACAAACTGACAGACAAAGCTGCTTCATTTGATGAAAGAAAACTTTGTCTAGTGAAAGAAACATCATATGGTGAGAAAACTTTGTCTGATGAACAGTTAAGAGGAGAACCTCGTCTGTGCCTCCGTAATTTGGCTGTCAATTATAATAGATAAACTATAAGATGAAGTAAAATGTTGCAACAATCTCAGACAAATTTATAAAGATGATGTTGTCTATTATATGCATCTACTCAGAGCTAATTTGTCTGTTACATATAAGAGACAAAATAAAACTTGATCAGATAAAGTCCTCCGACAAACTATGGCTAAATCCCTATAGTATATCATGACAAGTGGAAGCTACTTGTACTAGACATTTGCTGGCTACACTCTCTGGTCAAGCTTTCATTCAAAGTAGATTCTATTAAACAAATTGGACAAATTAAGCTCAGCTGAAGATGGAAAGAAATTCAAAGGAAAGCAGTCTTCACTCTAACAAAGGTTGTACCTTTCAAAGGTTGCGTACCTTCAAGCTTAATGGGTGTCTTTCCAAAATAATGAAAGAATCAATCATGTAGAAAAGTCTTTATCCGGTGTTTACCAAAACTGGAAAGGCATCTTCTTTAAGGATGGTACCACAAGCTTTCCAGCTACAATGAGTTTATTAAGAAGACAATATTTTAATAGGAGAAGACTTAGAATGGTCTTCAACATTCAAAGAAAGCTAAATAACTCTAACGGGTGGAAAATTTCTAATGTAATATAAAGGTAGTGCAATGTCAGCAAAGAAGGTTGATGAAGCAAAAAGACAAATGAGAATAGAGCTTAAATGAGTGACATCTCTCAATTAGACTATGCTTCCTCCAAGATAATCAATCTCCATTACCCTGATAGACAATAAGCCTAAAAGATCTATCTTAATTGATGGTTCAAATTATAATACCTCGCAAGTGCATGATTATATAGCAGTACAGTTTGTATGAGCAAGGGTCTATCCCATAGAGAATAACAAGCTAATTTAATTAAATTAAGTTACTAACTAAAACTAACTTTGAAAAGATGGATTGTTGGTTTGAACTAATAAGAATAATAGACTAAATAGATAATTAGAAATCTAGGGCTATAGAATGATGTAGGATGAATCTCAAGTGGCAAAGGTCTAGGGTTTAATTTACCACTTAATGACTCCTCTTGCTAATCAGATATTGGATTCAATGCATGCTTGGGTTCATTCTTTCTATGATATAATTATTATCGTTTGGTGTGTGGGCTTAAATCAAGCACTTTCAGTCTATGGTGTGTAGTATAATTGAGGTGAAAACACATTACGATCAAGAACTACGAACCAAGTAGAATGGTTGTGCTTAGTTGTGCACCCTAACCTTCTACTCTTCTCATTCAAGGAAGCTCATGGTTGTGCATTAGGTGTGTGCCTTAAATATGCATCAACAATCAATAAGATTTATGAAACTAGTGATCAAACAATCACACAAATCAAAAGATTGAAATAAAACTCATGAATAAAAACATGAATTGTATTAAATAATCAATAATCCAAATAACAAGATTCATCGAAAAGGGCTACATCTTCACCCTAGAAAGAAGGAATTAGTTCATAAAGAAAATAAATGATACTCCCTTCATAAAGAACATCATAATGCAATTAGCCTTCATGAATCTCCTTTGCTCCCTTGGAATCTCCTCTTTTAGCTCCTCCAAAAATACTCTAATTATCCCCTCAAAAAAACCCTTAGTCTCCTTGCTAAAGGACTCCTCAAAACTACTAAAAATAACCCCCAAAATGTAGCAATTCCATTTAATAAAATAATATTAAAAAATTATTAAATCTTCAGTTTGAGCAGCTGTTGGCCACTCTGCCGGTTGCCAGTTCTGCTCCGCTTCAGCTCTGATCCTTTTGCTGCTTTGTTTGCCTTCCATCATTACTTTGTTACTCCATAATTATTTGCTTTCTCTCCTTGTATCCATGCTTCTAATAACCTAAACACAAAAAAAATATGTGAGATTGGCATTAAACCACTTAAAGATTGTACAAAATTAAGCCTGAAAATGCAAAATATAAGTAACTAAAATCACTCATCAAATACACCCAAACTTAAATCCTTGTTTGTCCTCAAGAAAAATTATTAACTAGGCTAGTGAAACAATTAGAATAGCCTCTCTTTCAAATAATCAAACACATGTTAGATAAATTACACATGTACACATAATTATTTAGTCAAAACACTTCCAAGTGATCCCATGAAACTCATACTTCATCAATTTTGTCATGAAGTGAAAATTATGGATGTGTGCTATGCCCTTTTATGCTCCATGCATACTTGTCAACTTCCAATAATTAAACTAATGATTCTAATGATTTTCACAAGACAATTCATAAGCTTGTTTATCATAATCCCTATCCACTAACGTGGACAATTCTGATTCACTTGGATCAATAGGTCTTCGCTAAGCTTATAATGGCAACTTTGGATTGGCTAACAAAGGAAGGAAGCAAATATCAATAAAATAAGACACGTAATAAACTTTGACAAGATTGTTACTCTCTTAACTTTTGTTGAGATTTTCTCTATTTTTCCTTAATTTTGGGTAATATTACTATCATACCCCCAAACTTGTTTTCTTTTTAACTCCTAGGATGTGATCCCCCCTATTCAAGAAATAATTCTTTACTTCACTTGTTTTCTTTTTCTTCTTTTCTTTTTTTTTCTTTTTTTTTTATCATATCATACTCAACTTTTCACACCCTCAAACTTATCTTCTTTTGCTTCATTCTCACCTATAAACAACCATAAGCATAAAATATGTCTCTTAATAGGTACACATGATTTTTCAGGTGAAATAGGTTTGGGCAATGAGGCTAAATAAGAAAATTTGAATGGTGGTTTTTCACATGCCTTACACATGCCATTCTTTCATAAAGCACAATGGGTACATTAGTGACATGAATGTACTAGGCTAGCTCGAAAGGCTCTAATTGGTTAAAGAATGCCTAAATAACTTCCAAGTAAACATGTTGCCTAGGATTTCACCTTGAGGGATACTCAAACAAGTTCTAGCATGCTTGTTGCAATCAAAATAAGTGAATGAGTTGACACCATTGTTAGCTAATTTGCATACCTTTGCATGTTTATGACATCATGTGCATGAAAAATTTCCACAGTCATGAATAAGGAAGAATTTTGTACTAGAATCAGTCAATCATAATGAATGCTTATCCTTCTTCCTAAATTATATGCAATGGTAATAAAAAGCTCAGCATGCTAGTGATTAATAAGAGAGAAATATCCCAAGTACTTTCAACACTTTAGCACCAAATTACTCTTGGAAGCAAATCCTTATAGTCATAATGTAAATCTCATAATAATTGACTAACTACTTCCCCACATTTGAACCGAATATTTTCCTTAATGTGAAAATAAAACATAAGAACTGAGGGCTTCCTATAAATTTCCAGATCACTCATCAGCAAAAGGCAACTTGAGAATCACCTTCTCATCATAAAAACTCAACTCCTTCTATTGTAAATAGCAAGGATAGATTTAGAAGAATATATTAAAGTAGAAAAAATAGATTTCACCACATATTCTTCAAGCTGCAAGTGTGATGGAGAACACAACTTATAAACATGGCTTAAAGGAACAAGGTGTGGTGTTGTGAATGGAGGGAAGGAAGGTTAGTTACGGTGCAAATTTAATTATTTATTTTTTTTACACCTCGATGCCGGTGGTGCCATTCACTACCTCCTCTTGCTCTTGCTCTCTCCTCTTGCTCCTTGTGATGATGTTTGGCCTTGACACTTCATAAATTTTGTTCTCCTTCTTCCAACCTTTTTTGAATCACATTGTCTTGCTTCAAAACTCTTGCATTGACACCATGTAATCCCCAGTTGAAATACTCACTATTTTTTTCTGATTCACTTGCATCAAGTCTTTAACCTGTCATGAAACAAAGAGGAGAAATTATTCCTTGCATTTAAGAAAAATTCAAAAGATAGCTTAAGCAAACTACTCTAATGCTAATGTCTCTACAAAAACAACAAATCAAAATTTTCTAATAAATAAAATCAAGTGAAAGAAAAGAAAGAAAGAAAGAAAAATAAAAGCTTAAAAGCTTGTGTTGCCTCCCTAGAAGTGCTTTATTTAAAATCTCAGCTCGACTATGGACTTCGATCATTGAATTCAAATTTGGCCTTTCTGTGCACCAATTCTTTGAAACTTGGTCGAGTTGTATAGAATGTTAGTGCTCCCAGTTGATAAACATCATTGACTGATTCATTATCTACTAATTCATCTCCTTCAACTATGCTTATGGGCTCTCTTGAAAACCCCTCCATCATTCCATCCACTCCATTCATCTTGAGGCCATTATTATTGTCATTGGATAGCTCCATCTCCCTAAATATATCAAACCTCACAATATGATCTTGAAGCTACATTTGCTTTTCCATTTCAATACCTATAAAAGATGAAGAAATAATCACAAAATAACATAAATCATTGCCTATAGAAGCATACCTTAAAGAATGAGGCAATTGTTCCAGTTTAAATTTTTCTTCGATCTCCTCCGTTGCTGAGCCTTCATTAAGATTTTCAATAAGCTCACTAGCTTTTTCATGTGGGAAAATATCTAAAGTCAAAATTTGCTCATT
Organism: Pouteria campechiana; assembly: GCA_036873735.1. NCBI lineage: Eukaryota > Viridiplantae > Streptophyta > Magnoliopsida > Ericales > Sapotaceae > Pouteria > Pouteria campechiana. The sequence goes on along the minus strand of JAYJMB010006676.1, from coordinate 43,395 downwards.
TTCATGGCAAGGTTTTTTAACAACTTTGTTTTGCAACATACGCCTAACAAAATAAGATAGGTGGATCATAAAATGGTGGTGGCTTGTAGTTGAGTGGAGGGTTAATAATTGGAAACACAACTCTCCTTACATTCACCTCCTCCTCATCAACTGCAAAAATATTAGAATCATTAAGCACATCACCAACTTTATCATGTATCACCTTAGAACCTTCCAATGTTGTGATTGCTTTCACTTGCTCAGGTTGACTTGATAGCTTTCTATATGTGTCACTCTACATAGCCTCTACAATTTGCTCTAACTAAATTTCAATCTATTTCTTGGTTATCTCTATGTTATCAATTTTGAACCCTATTTTAGCATTCTAGGACCAAGTTTAGGTTGTCTAGATAAAACTTTGCAATGTCTCTTCTAGAGTAGACTTTTTTGGTCGAAAACAAGTCCCAACTTGAATTTGATTATGATCAATGTTCCATGAAAAATTGGAATGACTACTCCAACCATAATATGGATCATCATGTAGTGGTTGGTCATAGAAATTCTTTGCATTGGCTTGTCTTGAGAATTCTATAAAACGCAAGGGCTACATCCTCTCCATCTACTTAGCAAGCTCTAACTTAAGTCTTTCAAAGTGTTCTCCATCCAATTCTTCTTTCTTGCATTCTCAGCAAAAATCAATGAAAGAAGAAGTCAGAAACTTTATATACAATAATATATAACAACAAAAAGAATAATTGTAACTAAACCTGATTAAATCAATTTGGAACCATTCCTTGGCAACAACACTAAAAACTTAATGGTTCAAACTATAATATCTCGCAAGTGTATGATTGTATAGTAGTACAATGTGCGTGAGCAAGGGTCAATCCCATAGAGATTGGCAAACTGATTTAATTAAATTAAGTTACTAACTAAAACTAACTTTGAAAAGATGGATTGTTGGTTTGAACTAATAAGAATAATAAACTAAAAAGATAATCAGAAATCTAGGGCTATAGAATGATATAGGATGAATCTTAAGTGGCAAAGGTCTAGGGTTCAGATTTCACCACTTAATGACTCCCCTTGCTAATTGGATATCTGATTAAATGCTTACTTAGGTTCATTCTTTCTATGATATAATTATTACTGTCTGGTGTGTGAGTTTAAATCAAGAGCTTTCACTCATTCCAATTATCTATGATGTGTAGTATAATTGAGGTGAAAACCCATTACGATCAAGAACTATGAACCAAGTAGAACAATTGTGCATTAGGTCACCTTAACCTTTTACTCTTCTCATTCAAGGAAGCCCATGGTTGCGCATTAGGTACGCGCCCTAACCATGCATTGACAATCAATAAGATTTATGAAACTGGTGATCAAGCAATCACACAAATCAAAAGATTGAAATAAAATCCATGAATAAAAACATAGAATTGCATTAAATAAACAATAATCCAAATAATAAGGTTCATCAAAAAGGTCTATATCTTCACCCTAGGAAAAAGGAATTAGTTCATAAAGAAAATAAAAGATACTTCTTTCATGAAGAACATCATAATGCAATTAGCCTTCTTGAATCTCCTTTTATCCCTTGGAATCTTCTCTTTTTGCTCCTCCAAAAATCCTCTAATTCTCCCCTCAGAAAACCCTAGCCTCCTTGTTAAAGGACTCCTCAAAAATACTAAAAACAACCCCTAAAATGTAGCAATTCTATTTAATAAAATAATATTAAATCTATAGTTTGACTAGCTGCTAGTGTTGGTGATGCCAACAAACTGGTCATTTCGCCGGTTGCCGCTTTCACTTTGCTTCAACTTTAATCCTTTTGCTACTTTGTTTACCTTCCATCATTACTTTGTTAATCCATAATTGTTTGCTTTCTCTCCTTGTATCCACTCTTCTAATAACCTAAACACACAAAAAAAACATGTGAGATTTGCATTAAACCACTTAAAGATTGCATGAAATTAAGCCTGAAAATATAAAATATAAGTAACTAAAATTTAATCATCATTAATCATATATCTAGAGTATTGATATCTAATATACTTCATTGAGTTATCATTTTATATATGCTTAAACTATGTACAAATCAGCCTAGTAAAAGAGGCAAAGTAATGTGCAAAATGAGTGTTGTTAATCAACTATGTGAATTTGTGGTGAGCTCAAGAAGGCCACATTGTATGAGTTGTTGGTGAATTCAGGAAAATCAACAAGTTTGCTAGTGATCTTCGAAACTAGTGAGTTTCCTAGTGAGCTGTTGAAAACTAAAAGAGTGTTGGGAGCACTATGTTTATGCCTCCTAGACATAGAATCTAGAAGAGTATTGAGAACATTGTTTACGTCCCCTAGAGCTGAAATCTAGAATAGTGCTAGGAGCACTGGTATATTTCCATTATATGGGATATAGTGGAAACTAAGGCATAATGAGTGTGTGCTCTTGGAAGAGTAGATGTAGGGATGGGGTTCCCAAACCACTCTAAAAATCATTATGTGTATTGCCTGCTTGATTACTTGGCATTATATTATCACGTACATCATCACACACACATACACACAATAACTTGCATGAAAAGAAAATACCTAAGGAAAGCAGAATCTGTGCATAACGTAGATATCATAATAGTGCAAACAACCATATGCATTACAATATCAATTCTGATTAGCACGTTAATTTTATTTAGCCATAATTTTTATATGCTCAATTCACCCCTCCTCTCTTGAGCTATCTACTACATGGGACCAATAAGTGGTATCAAAGCAGGTTTCGCAAGTTAATTTTAACAACCAAAAGTTAACTTTTAAAGAGACTCCCATTGCTAAATCATTCCATAATACTCTTGCTCAAGGACAAGTCATTCGCAAACTTTTACACATTAATCATATCTGTTATAGAATTTGAAAATTCAAAATTCTTCTCTTCCACTAAGTTTGATAAAATATCCATGTGTTGCTCTGTTAAAAATGTATTAGAAATTATATACAACAAAGCTAACAAGATCCAAAAGATTCAAGCAAATGACTCTATATAGGAGCTGCAGGAATAAGAGAAATTAGAAGAATCAATTTATGATAAAACCAGGGGAGCTGAAGACAATCAAGTAAGTATTTTTATGTATCTTGGCAACTCAAGAGAATGAGGTAACCTTTGAATCTAAAGTCTTATATCTTCAAGAAATTTATATTTGCTTTAAAGCTTTGATTGTTTCAAAATTAATGACATATCATTTTGAATGCCATGCACATTAAGTTGTCTACAGAAATTGAAACTATGTGATTCTAAATTGTTTATGCATGCTCCAAATTATATATTCTTCATTGCTTCACTTATGTATATGAAATAAAGCCAAGAAATTAGTCATTCAAATCTTTGTAAATTAAAATCTTCTAATCATAAGTGATCCAATATCATGCTCTTAGACAATTATACCTATCTCAGATTAAAAATAAATTAAAAATCACATCATCTCATATCTGCCATTGGATGAAGTCACTACTTTGTCTGTAGGTTTGTCTAAAGCCACCTAGTTTGTCTGAAGCCCTCAAGGTTCAACCATAGAAACCCTTCTTTTAACCTTGTCTTAGACTCAACCCCCCATTCACTTTTAGCTACAAAGTTCCACCTCAGAAAAAGATGATTAAAATCCCCATTGTTTCCCTCTTCACTCCTCATCCTCTTAGCGCCATTTTCTTTCGTTTATCTCTCTGCCAAAAACCGCCAAGCTCTTCCAGATCAAAACCCTAAAGCTTCGACTGACAGAGATGGTGGATTCAAGAACTATAGAGAAAACTCCAACATCCACATCTGATGGAAAAAGGAACAACAAAGAGTCAAAAGAATTGCATATATCTTGGAAGATCAAAGTGAGGGAAAATAGATTTCCAAAGGTAACTTTTCAAAATGATGAATGAAGTTACCAATAATATATGAATAAATATGTTAATAAAAAGGTTATAAAGGGTAGAGCCGTTGATTTCAAAATCTTTGAAAAGATGAAGCCAGGAATCTGTGAGTGGATAAGCTTTCAGGGATGGAAAAATTTTATGAGTTGCAAAGATGAAAGCTATTCTAGAATGGCGAGAATACTAGATGGGACCAACACACAAAATACCCCATAAGCTTGCTTTTCATAATGCCTCTCCACTAATATAGATAACCCTATTCACTTTGATCAATAAGCCTTTGTTAATCTTGTTATGGGGCCTTGGGTTTGGCAAACAAAGAAAGGAAGTAAGGATTTACAAAGTAAGTGATCATAACTAAATTGCACATGAATGTTCACTCTCATAACTTTTTGTTTAGGGTTCTATCCATTTTATGGGTTGTATTACTATCACACCATCAAAGTTATTTTTTGTCAAGTTCATTGGAATATAATCCCCCTAATTATGTGTTGTATTACTACCACACCCCCAAACTTGTTTTCTATTGAGTTCATGGAGATATGATTCCCCCAATTGAAGGATGAATTCTTATTGATTCCTTTCCTTTTTATCCCTTTTCTTTTCCTTTGGCATTCATCTTTTAGATACCCCCAAACTTATCTTCTTTTACACTCTTGTACCTCTCTGCAACCATGTGTATTGAATGTCTCTTATTAAGTCAATTGTGGTTTTTTAAGTTAAAAAGGTTTGGATGATGAGGCTAAAGAAAGAAAAGTCAAATGGTGGTCCTTTACATACTTTGCATTATATCATTTAGTCATTATGGCTCAACGGGGATACTAGTGATAATGAATGTACTAGGTTGGCTAGAAAGGCTTAAATTGATCAAAAAATGCCTAAATCATTTCCAAGTAAATATGTTATCTAAGATTTTGCATTGAAGGATAATCAAACAAATTCCAGCATGCTCATATCAACCAGAATATGTCACTCTATTCACAACATTATCAACTAAATCTCATACACTTTGCATGATCATTACATAAGGTGCTCAATGAAATTTTTATCAGTCATGAACAAAAAAGACTTATCAAAAGAATCATTGAATCACAAGGTAGCACCTATCCTTCTATCTAACTCATATGAAATGGTAATAAAAAACTTAGCATATGTCATTGATCATTAAGAGAGAATCCATCCTATTCAAATTTAACATTATAGCATAGTTGCTCTTGGATTTCTTTAGCTAAGTCATCAAAAGAGAAGTTTGTAGAGAAAATACCCAAATTCAAATGTTTTTTCCCAAAACTAAATGCAAAATTTTCCAAAATTGAATGCAAATCTTAAGTAAATCCCACATATCCCCCAACATAAGCTAAACATTATCCCTAATGTGAAATAATGAAAGAAGTTTAATGTAATGCCCCACCCTGGGGCCTATGTGTTTTACCATTACCCTCTAAATATCCTGCCAAAAATCTAGCCAAGTCTAATTTAAAAATACGAGGATTTAATCCTACTCAATTATGTTTCACATAACACTAAAATTTTAATACTATAAAATGAAAACATAAATCATAAGACACACACCCACAACTCTACCCTGGACCAGTCACATCGTGATGGTAATAACTTGAATCTTATAAATCCATTCGCAATATTTATCGTTATGACATCCTCATACATCTCATTATACATTAAATGTAATCTCTTAAATACACATATGGGATTAAAATCTCAATCCATCATACTGTTAGGATTTTGTGCATGATTTTGATAACAACAAAACTTGTTTTAGACTTGATACATGCTAATGATATCGATAATTTAGAAAGCTTGACATATAGTCAAGTATGCTTGAAGAGTATTTATTTTAATTAAGTAATCACTATGCAAGCATAGTTGTAAGTTATCAAAAAATCACTATGATCCATATTGTAATAACTTGGTTTATCATATTGTGCTATATTAAATCATATTTTTAATTGTTAAGATAAAATTATGTGCCTTAGACAAATATCATCTCTATATTCTAAAGAATATAAGCTTGAAAGAGTTTTTCTAAATAAAAAACTGTGATTCAAATTTTAAATCCATGTTTCTACACTTATGCAAATTATATTGGACAAATGTATTTTAATTTATAATGAAAAATATCAAAGTCTAAAAAAGTGACAGAATGCAAAAACACAGGTGGAGGACGCTAGCCACTTGGAGCAACCACCTAGCAAACCACCTGGGATGCCAGCCACTTGAAGCAAAAGCCTGGAACCTCAGCCACTTGGAGCAACTAGTTGCCAAACCACCAACTAGGAGGCAGCAAGGTACACTTGGTAGAAAAGCTAGAGAACTGACCATTGTCACATGGCCCAGCCGCTTGGCCCAGGCACCTGCCATACTACCTGTCAACCCCCAATGGTCAGAAATTCAAACGTTGCTCCATCAAATCAACTCTAACAGCCGTAATTTTGAAATATCTATTAAAGGATGAATGGAGGGATGTTTCTAAGAAGTTGTAGTATTCATTTTGAAGATCATTTAGAGCTTTAATCATTTCATTTTCAAGCAACCAAAGGTCAAGAGCTTAAACCTTCTTCATATTAACATAAGAGCTTTCAACTTCATAATATTCATCCAAGGCCTTCATCTATAACACAAAGGGAAGATTCTTAACACCAAAAAGAGCTACTCAAATCACTTCTTCCCTAGCGCTCAACAAGAAGCATGTTCAAAGTGTAATCCTCTCTTTTTTTCATTTGTATATATCTTGAGTTGTTAGAAACCCACCAAGAAGAGCGATTTGATTGTTGGAGAAATTTTTTTCATAATCAACTGTTAGGTTTATACCCCCTTGAGCTGGAATCAAGAAAAGTAAGTTGATTATTGGAGAGATTGTTCTCATAATTGATGGCTAAGTTTATGCCCCCTAGAGCTGGAATCTAGAAGAGTGCAAGGAGTACTTGTGTAATTCCATTATAGAGAGATAGTGGAACTCAAGGCACAAAGAGGAGTGTTCTTGGAAGAGTGGAGTAGGGAAGGCTGCCCGAACCACTATAAAAATATTTTGTGCTATTCATATGTGATTGATTTACTTTCTTGCATTTAATTGCTTTGTTGCATATTTCATTATAACTTGCACACAAGCACAAAAAGGAGGGAAAGTAATCAAAGAAGCGTTAAGCAAGAAATTTTTATAAACTCCATTCACCCCTCCCCTCTTGGGTTAAGCGAAGCTTATGGGACCCAACAAGTGGTATCAGAGCAGGCTACAAGTCTACTTGTAGAGATTTAAAATGGCAAACCCATGATCATTCTCTACTCAGGTATTTGCCTAAGGGCAATCTTCTTCCTGGCCACCCCTATTCAATAGAACAAACTTTGCATATTGGAAATTAAGAATGAAATAATTCATTATGGCTAGTGACATGGATTTTTAGAAAGCCATAGCAGTAGGAATAACCCTTCCTAAAACTGAGATTGAAAGTTAGAGCAAAGAAGAAACAATAAATGCTCAAAACAATGCTAAAGCAATGGGTTCGTTATTTTGTGCCTTATCTACAAGTGAGTTTGATAGAATTTCATCATGCATTACTACAAAAGATATCTAGAACAAACTGGTGTCGATCTATGAAGGTTTTTTCTAGATTAAGGGGTCTAAGAGGAACATACTTATAGGAGAATTAGAAATTTTCATAATGAAAGAAGGAGAAAGTATTTCAAAAATATGCACATTTTTCAAAAATCACTAATGCTCTCAAAGGATTAGAGAAAGAAATTTCTAATTCTGAACAGGTTATGAAGATCTTGAGAGAGTCCTGGAATCAAAAGATCACAACAATTGAGGAAGCAAAGGACTTAAACGTGCTCAAAGTTGATGACCTTATCAACTCCCTGATGTCTCATGAGTTGATTAAAAATAAAAAAGAAGAACCTATCAAGCAAAAGAGAATGATGGCTCTGAAAGCAATAAAGGAAAGCAACAACAAGTCCAATTCACAAACTAAAGATGAAGTTGTTATGCTTGCCAGGAATTTCAGGAAATTTGTAAGAAGTAATAGAGCCAATATTTCAAGAAAACAATTCAAACAAGAAGACAAGAAAAGAAGAGAAAGAAGAAGAAACTTGCCTCAATGTTACAAGTGTGGTGGATTTGGACACATATTTGCCATATGTCCAAATGAAGAAAAAGTTCACTTAAATGAAAAAGAAGATAGAAAACAAAAACAAACAAGAAAACCATCCAAGAACCAAGCAAGGGGAATGTATGTAAATGATGAGGATTCCTCAAGCACAAGCTCAAGTGGAGGAGATGATAAGGAAATGGGAAATCTAGCAAGAATTTGTTACAAGGCTCATATAGAAAATGACTCCTCAAGCTATATTTCTACCAAAGAACAATGTACAAACTAATTGCAAACTACGGTAAATTCTTACTATTCTTATTCCTCTGATTCTTCAAGCTCCACCAGTAATTCTAGCAAATGCAATAAGTTTGGTGAATTATAGCAATCATACAATTCTCTCTTCAATTAATTTGAAACTCTTGGACAAAAATTCATCCCTAAGAAGAGACTTTGATGCCACTATCAAAGTAAATGCCATTCTTGCAGAAAAAAATCTATCTCTACAAAAAGAAGTTGATGACTTGAAAAAGGAGATAGAAACATTGAATAATATGTTGAAAAATTTCTCCAATCCAAGAGAATCAATGACCAAGTTCTTACATATGACTAGACAAAGGAGCACAAGAGGACTTGGGTGTAAAGAATCGAGTTGTGAGGAATTACAAAATATCACAAAATTCTATGAATGCACCAAGGGTATGAACTTTATTGAAGAAAGAAGAAATTGTCATCACATTAGAAGGTTCATAAAATATTCTTGGGCAAGAAAACCAATGGCATATCAAGCACCAAAAGAAAATCCTAGTAAGTGTTACTTTTGCAACAAAGTAGGACATGAATTGCATAATTGTTATGCTAAAAGGTTGCAAAGAAGAGGTGCTAAACTGGAATGGAAACCTAAGAAAATTGCACATTTATCACTTACATAAATGAAACCATTTCTTGGGTACCAAAGAGGTAAGTAGAATGTTCTTTGTTTATGATTGTAGCTAAGTCTTAAAGCCATAATGAGGAACACTTGGATCATGGATAGCGGATGCTCGAGACATATGACCAGAAACAAAGATCTCTTTAAAGAGTTGAAACCGATAAATGGGGGGACAGTTGCATTTGGCAACAATGGTAAAGGATTCATCAAAGGTATAGGTAAAATCATTGGTTTATATGATGCATGTATAGAGGATATATTATATGTTGATGGTCTCAAACATAACTTACTTAGATCTATGTCATGAAATTATATTTGAATATCCACATGTAATGTATTAGATATTGATAATAGCATATTGTTTAGTGGAAAAAGACATGGAAATGTATATCTAGTCCATCTAGATGAAATTGTAGGAAAATGCCTAATTGCTATGAATGATGACCCATGGTTGTGGCATAAAAGAATGGGACATATTAATATGTCAAATATCAAATCTCTATGGAAGAAAATTTTAGTAAATGGTCTACCCAAGCTGAGGTATGACAAAAATCAAATTTGCAAAGCTTGTCAAATGTCTAAATAGACCAAAACCTCTTTTTCCTCTAAAAATGAGGTATCCACATCTAGACCACTAGAGTTATTACATATGGATTTTTTTGGACCATCCAACATAATTAGCCTTGGAGGGAAAAGATATGTGTATGCCATTATAGATCACTACACTAGATTCACATGGGCAATCCTATTAACAAGCAAATATGAAGCATTTTCCGTGTTCTTTACTTTTTCAAAGCTTATTCAAAATGAGAAGCAACTCTCAATTGTCTCAATTCAAAGTGATGATTGTGGTGAACTTGAAAACAAAAATTTTATTGATTATTGTGAAGAGAAAGGAATTCACCATAGCTTCTCATCTCCTAAAACTCCACAATAAAATAGAGTAATAGAAAGAAAGAATAGGATAATACAAGAAATGGTAAGGACTATGTTAAATGAGAGCAAATTGTCTAAGAGATTTTGGGGAGAAGCAGTTAACATAGCATGCCATGTACTAAACAGAGTCACCATTAGAGCAATTCTAAGAAAAAATCCCTATGAGCTTTGGGAAGGAAGAAAACCAAACATTTCATATTTTCATTCCTTTGGGTGTTTATGTTATATAATGAATAATGGTAAAGACAATCTTGGAAAGTTTGATCCAAAGAGCGATGAGGCTACATTTCTTGGCTACTCTTTTAGTAGTAGAGCTTTTAGAGTTTTCAATACAAAAACTCAAATTATAGAAGAATCTGTGCATGTAATTTTTGATGAGGCTGGATTAACCCCGGGAAAGGACACTGATAGTGATGCAAATGAAGTCACAAAAAGGATGAAAAGGCTACAAATAGAAAAGAAAGGGGAAGAAAGAAATTCAATGCAAAATGATAATCAAAATTTAGAAGCTGAAAAAGAAGTAAGTGAAGTTAATGTTCCATATGAACACCCCACTGATTTAAAATTCATAACTGCCCATCCTAGAGATCAAGTTATAGGTGACATATATGATGGAGTTAGGACAAGAATATCCATGCAAAACGTTTGTGGACACTTTGCATCTATTTCAAACATAGAACCTACTTGCACTAATCAGCTTTTGATGATGAAAATTGGATAATTGCAATGTAAGAAGAGCTAAATCAGTTTGAAAGAAACAAAGTTTGGGAATTAGTTCCAAGACCTAAGCATGTGGAAGTAATTGGAAACAAATGGGTATTAGAAAAAAATTGAATGAAAGTAGACTTATTATTAGAAACAAGATAAGATTATTTGCTAAGGGGTATTCCCAAGATGAGGGAATTGACTTTGAAGAATCTTATGCCCCTGTAGCAAGATTATAAGCCATAAGAATGTTACTCACATTTTTATCCTATAAGAATTTTAAGCTATTTCAAATGGATGTGAAAAGTGCATTCCTTAATGGGTATCTAAATATGGAGCTATATGTAGAGCAACCTCCTGGTTTTGAGTTTAATGATCAACTGAATTATGTGTATAAACTTACTAAAGCACTATATGGACTAAGACAAGCTCCAAGAGCTTGGTATAAAAGATTAAGTAAGTTTCCTAATGATCATTAGTTCAAAAGATGAAAAGTTGATACTAAATTATTCATTAAGAATGTTGGCACTGATTGTTGGTCCTGTTGGGATAGGCTAGAACCCAAGAGGAGGGGCGAGGTTCAATTGGGTTTTATAAAATTTACTTCTTTTAACCCCCTGTTTGATCAAACCCCTACCTTTCTTTTATGTTGGCATGCTAATCAAAATGAAGCAATCGATAAAAAAAAGTAATAATATAAAGAAAAGATCAAGCACTGATAGCACATGCAACTTATAGTGGTTCATGAAAAGATCAAGCGTAGATTAAGCATGATATGACATCAATAAGAAAAATGTATTCATGATACCACATATTGATACCTTGTTAGAGAACTTCTCAATGAACACTCATGAATTAAGTGTATAGTCATTTTAATATTCAATTTCATGATGGATAGATATTCAAACATTCAAGGTCATGCATGATAAATGGATGTAAATCATATGGACTAGCTGTAGAGCATCAAAACAATTATGATGCATGTATGGATTGTTATAACACAAGTATGGATAAAAAAATATCTATTTCAAACATTTCATATTCGTAAAAGAGCTATGAAAATACCATGTAATCATATGATGTGAGTATTGCTAACCATGGAACTTAGATTATCATCATCATATATAAAAATATGAAAAATATTTTTCATGTTTGATTTCTGCTTTCCATTTCAGGTTGTACAATATGCAATATGGAATGTGGAAAATCATATTGCGTAATTAAACACTTAAAGTCATGAAACTTAAAGTCATAAATAAGCATTGTTTTCATGATCAAACATTCATATTATAAACTGATGTCACTTAATTTGTAATTATCTATTTCATAGAGAAAGAGATACATGAAGATCACAAAATATTTAAAACAACTGAGTTATGCTTTTCTCAAAAGGATATAACAAAACCAAAAAAATTATTTCTCTAAGAGGTATGAGGATTTGTATGTGGTCTAGAAGAGGCGGGCTCCCCCTGAGTGGTGTCTCTGATGGAAGTCAACTCTTCTATGTTGAAAGTTGGTTCTAGATCCTCAATATGAGAAATGGGTCAACTCTATGTGTTGGATGGGAAGTCTCAAACTGCTAGAGAAGAATATCTATCTTTTTATCTATTCCTTCTTATACTCTTCTCAACTCTCCCATTTCTTCATTTACTTCTCTTTTAGTTCTACTACTTCCTTTCTTAATTCCTTTACTTCTAGAGATGATAAAGAATATGCAGAAGACCTTGGATAAGTGACTTTAGGTAAAGTTCTGGGAGGTGAAGACTGTCTATCTGCAATGGGACTGCTTGTGTCGGCTATTTGAGCTATTTGCTCTCTTTCACCCATTTCTTCTTCTTCCTCCTCATTTTCATCTTCATCGCTCTCCTCATTGTCTTCCTCCATTTCTCTTTCATTCTTATCCATCATTTCTACCATATATTTTAATAACCTGATTCCCATTCTTTTTAGAAGTGTTGCCCCGACATGGTCTTTGTTTAATGTAGACGTGTATATGCATGATTCCCCATTGACTGGAACATGAAAATACTCAAAGATTTTTGTCATCCATACACCATATGAAGCTATGTGGTCTATTCTTTGTGGTAAGTGCCCAAATGAAGTGAACATGAGGTTTGGCAAACTGACCTTCTGATAGGTATACAACTTCCACAAAACTCTAGCTTCAATTGTCATCATTTGCTCTATTCCTCCAAGTTTAGGTATGAACATATTTTCTAAGACTTTTCTAAGTATCTTGAGCTCAATGGATAAGTCTTTTGTTCTCATGTAAGTATGGGCAGATGTATAAGCTGTACTTGAAGATAGTTTGTTGAAAATTTCTTCCATTTTGAGGTCATCCACATCTTCTATGGCTAGCACATCTAGTATTTCTCCAAGGTATCATCTGGTGATAACAGGTTTGTTCCAAAGATCATTCTCACTCTGTTTACAATAGACTCATAAGAGCTATCTCTCTAATTAAAGTAAAATATGAGGACTATCTCTCTGAAGATGGGTGCTTCATATTTCATTAAATCAGTCCACTCTTGATAATTTAACATTAATTGAATATTAGATTTGCATTTATCAAGAAAATCTACATCAATTTTCTTTTGAACATGAATAGGTCTTCCAAGCATTGAAGTATAAAACTTGAATTTCTTGTCCTCACTACCAAAGTAATATATTGGTAAATCATTTGATTCAAATTTGGCAGTTGGAACCTTTCTTCCATCAACTTCTTTTGGCAACTTACCCAAATCAAACTTCCTTACCCTTCCTTCTCCTCTTTTTATGTTTTCTTCTTCAACATTCACATTAGGTTGGTAAAAGAGATTACCTATGTTATTAGTGGCTTGAGATCTCCTTGAGCTTCTAGAGGTTGAAGGTTGGGAAGAAGATGCTCCTCCTTGAGTTCTAGGTCGCTTCACTCTTCTTTAGGGTTTGGAGAAGGTGACTTTAGGTGCCATTGAGATGTGGGAAAGAGTTAGAAAAGATAGAAGATTTGTAAAACAACTCTAATGGAAGTTTGGGATTTACAAGTGCTTCCTCTTTTCAACCGCAGGAGATTAGTACGAAGAATGGGATGGAATTGATAATTGTTTATTGAGTCGGGCTTAAAAGGGGTTTCAAACTGGTAGGCGGCTATGAGAGTAGGTGCCTGGCATCGGGGGCACCTAGTGTAGTAGGCAGTATGGCTCCAAAAAATATTCCAATAAATCTAAGTTTTAAAGATTTTATTTCATTTTATCCCAATCTTATTTATTATTTCAATATTATAAATATTAAGCATTAAAAAACTGTCATACATATTAAATAAAAGAAAACATAAACACATTTGCATAATTTCAATTTAAGCATGCTCAATCATTACAATCATGAATAACAACAATAGTGTATTTAAATGAAATAGTATAAAAACCTTTTTGAGCATTAATCAAGATTTATAAGTTTGATAAATTTATAATGATTTAAACTTTCATGATTTCAAAAATGAATGACTAAAAGTTAATTTTTATTTGAGATTTTTCATTTTTGTAGATTAATCAATTTCAAATATTGACTTAGATTTTTAGAATTGTTTTATCTCAAATTATTTTGCTCAATCAATGAATTTATGTATATGTGTAATCAAGGCAATTATTTTAGACACATCTAGAGTATATAGATATATAAAGCATGATTTGTTAAAAAATTTATCAAGTTGAGCAACTCATCTTTCTTCGATTCATACATTCATAGTTTGGAATCATTATTGCTTTAATCATCTTCTTTGGCCGTTGTAGTTTTGATTGTCTTCTAAAAACTTTTTGATAATCTTCTGAATGAAGAAACTTATTCTGCATTGCTTCTGAGAGCTTTCAAGATGTTTCTAATAACTTCTGAGGGTGCTCAGATTCGAAGGTCAGAAGTTCTGAAAACTTCTATATAAATGAAAATTTCTGAACTTCTCCTTATTGCAAAAACTATACTTGTTTCTTTTAGCTTTTGAGAAACTTCTAATAATCTCTTGAAAAAATATCTTTTCCTTTATAGCTTTCTTCCATTTCTTTGACTACTTCAAAATGCTTCATTAAGTGCCATTTAGGCCTGCATTGTTGTGCTATTTTGAAGCCTTTGAAGTTATGCTTTCATTGCCTCCGAGGACATTCTCTGAAGATGCTTTTTAAAACCTCCAAAGCCACATTTCAAAGCCTCTGAAGCCACACTTCAGATCCTTCGAAGTGACCTTTCAAATCCTCCAAAGCCATACTTCAAAATCTCTGAAGCCATGTTTCAAAGCTTCCAAAGATAGTTTTCAGAGCCTCTAAAGCTATATTTCAGATTTTCAAAGCCATATTTTTCAGAATCTCTGGAGCTTTCTATTAACTCTCTGAAGATCATTGTGACGACTCTGAAGTAGTTCAATTTGCACTAAAATGTTATGAGATTACTCCAAAGATGCTTCTGTTTGCTCTAAAGCTTTGCTTGTTAACTCCAAAGTATGCCTATCGATTTTGAAACATGTTTTGAGGACTCCAAAGCTTGTCATGGGCTTTCTCCGAAGCTTTCCAATTAACTCTGAAGCTTGTTGTTAACTCTTCAAAGCTTGTCTGTTTACTCTGAAACATACTTGTAATGACTCTGAAGTGTTCCATTTTACTCTAAATCTCGTTGTGAAGATTCTGATGCTTTTTTTGAATATCTCCGAGCCATATCAACCAATTCTGAAGCTTTTGTCGATTTACTCTGAGGCTCATTATGACAACTCCAAAGCTTTCTATTTTACTCCGAAGATACTTTTTAGAGCCTCCAAAGCATTATGATGTCCTTTCAAACATTACCTCCGAAGCTTTTTTCTTTGCTATCAAAATCAAACTCTAAATTTTCTATATCTTTAGACGTAGTTGTTTTGATTTTGCTTCTTGAAGAATTTCTTCATTTCATCAGGATTGCATACATTTAGAATATTCTTACATTTTTTCATTAAGATTTAAAATATATATGTTCTATAAATATTATTTTAATTAGTGTAATATTCTATTTCGCTTCTAGGTATGTAAAAATAAATTGGCAAAAATATGAACTATATTTTTTTGAGTAGATTATTTATTATTCTATTTTATTTATTTAGAGTTTTTCTTTCTTTAAATTTTATGATTGCAACATTTTGTTTTTTAATATCTTCAAATTATATTTGACTAAAATTATCAAGAATTAAAAAGAAACCAATTCTATAATTGTTAAGTAATATCAGATATTATTATTTAAATCATATGATCACTTAATGTTTTTATGGATGTAAGTGAAAATTATCCTTTTAAGCTTATTTGAAATTAAGGAAAATTCTTTTTAAAGTATACAAACATTTTGTTCCTAATTTTCCACCAATGAATATCATGAATATTGATTACTAAACTTAATTTAAATTGAAAAAAATTTAGATTATAGTTTATATTTTCTTATGGATGCATAATGTTTTAATGTTTAGATTAAACATATATTTCTTTGGTATACTTATCCTTAAGATTAAGTTGATCATTTATGTATAGCTTCTCTAATTTAAATAGTTTTTAGAATTCATACTTTTGTTATAGTTTTATAATTTTATATATATATATATATGTTTGTATATTACTAAGCTAAATTCTAAAGTCAAGCAATATTTAAGACAAAAGAATAAGTGCAAAGATATGAAGTAAAAAGAAGTTCGGTTTGCGTTGTTATACCCGCACTTACCTTGTCTTCCTTGACTTTATGAAATACATTTTTGTCCAACCAGTGTCAAGAAACCTTTTGTCTTTTAAAGGAACTTGGTATTTCATCTTTTTTTCATTTTCCTTCTTTATTTCATATTCTTTTAGTGAGAAGAAATCATTTGAATTTTTAAGTGTTAGATACTTCTTCTCTTTCTTTCTTTTTTCTATAACTATTCTTCTTTTCCTTTTTCTCACTTCTTTTCTTTGACTTGCTTCAGATGTCTGTTGTGAACTGCAAGTCGTTTTGTATCATCTTTATCTTATTCAGATAAATTCTTCTCAACTTGAGAGGATTCCTCAGCTACTTCATCCTTTTGATCTTTAATTTAAAATTTTGATTCAGCACTATCTTCTTGAATTTTAATCTCTTCTTGATATTCCTCCTCTTTGGTTTGTGGTAGTTCTTTTATTGATAGTTCTTCTCTTTTCACAGATTGATCATTTTTCTTTTCTCATTTTTCTTGAGGAGATTGTTCTATTATTTCATAATTTTCTGCACTCAAATTGTTCTTATCAAAGACATTAGTTTCATTTGGCAGTAAATCAATTTGCCCTTTAGAAATAGTCTTTAACTTGTCTGTCATATCATTTGCATTTTCACAAGTTGCAACACGACTATATATGGTGGGGCATTAAGCATTTAGCAAAGTATTTTTAGCTTTGATGTTTACTTGCCTAGCTTTTTCATCATCTTTATTCAAACCAATAAAGACAGCTTTCCACATTTCAAAATTATTGGCCATAAGTCATACCACTCTCCTCTTTTTCTATTGATCAAAACTCATTCCCTCAAAGTATGGAATTTGTGTGATAGAATATCCTTCAGAAAATATGATAGTAGACATTATTGGGTTAACTAGATAGATCACTACAAATGTTTATGTAGCCTGCTTTGATACAACTTGTTGGTCCTGGTAGTATAGGCTAGAACCCAAGAGGGGGGGGGGGAATTGGGTTTTATAAAATTTACTTCTTTTAACCCCTATTTGATCAAATTCCTCCCTTTCTTATGTTGGTGTGCTAATCAAAATGAAGCAATGAATAAAACAAGTAAGAATATAGAGAAAATATCAAGCAATGATAGCAACGCAACTTATAGTGGTTCGGGCCTCTATTGGCACCTACTCCACTCTCTGAGTCAGCCTTACTTGCTGTATTCAGGTTCCACTAATCTTTTTTGGAATCATACTTGGTTTTCCTGAGCTAACCAAGAACTCATACATTAGTTTTACCGAGCTCACCAAAAACTCACTATCTTGGTTTTTATGAGCTCACCAATAACTCTAACAATGTTGGTTTTCACAAGCTTACCAATAATTTTAATAATATTAGTTTTTCACAAGCTCACCAATAACTTTAACCCTGGTTTTTAAGCTAACCAACAACTTTTACAAATGAAATAAATAAAATAAGAAATTACACTTTTTGATGTGTTTCTTGTTGAGCAATGAAGAAGATCTTAGATGCAGTTCTTCTTATTGCAGAAGCTCTTCCTTTATGTTGCGAAGAGATTGGCCTTGAAGGAGATTGAAGAATGAAAGGTCTTTTGGATTATGGAAGTGGTAGATCTTGGCCTTTAGGATCTGTGAAGGGTTTCTCTCTTTTTCTTGTTTTTATATTCTCTTTTCTGCTCTCTTTCTTTTTTTTTCAAACATCCCTAAAGTACTCCTTTAATAGATCTTGAAAACTTGATCATTGGATGAGGAGCTTGGAATTTCTATTACCTGTGACATTTGAATTTCTGACCGTTGGGCATCGTCAGGTGGTATGGTAAGCACTTGGGCCAAGCGGTTCTGAACAATTTTTTAGATTTTCTTCCAAGTGAATTTTGCTGCCTCCTAGCAGGCAGTATGGCATGCAGCTGCCATACCGACTATGCTCCTAGGTAGTAGGCATAGGCGGTTGGAGAATTTTCCAAGTGGTTCATCTTTTAGTGCTTCATTTCTTTATTCATTTGACTATCTATTGCTAGGTGGTAGCTTCAAGTGGTTAGCATCCTTCAATTGTGTTTTTGAATTTTGGTTCTTTTTAAAACTTTAACATCTTTTATTTTAAATCAAAATGCATTTGTCACAAGTAGTATATATGAAGTATGAATAGTATATTTGATTCATACTTTGTAATGGATGTGTGTATTAAGCATATTTTCTTTTATTTGTTCATACACACATGGTTTCATTAAAGCTCATGTATATACTATGTCAAGGTATACTTAAATAATTGTTCAATTATGAATATTCAAAAAATGAGTTTCCATAAGCTATAGATCATAGATAACCATAATGAATTTGTACTTTGAGAAAGATGAGTTCACTTAAGTATGTTGTTGTTCTTTTATCTACAAATGATGTTTTCATGTTTTTTTTTTTGTTCATGAAGACATGCCTAATTAATTATACACATATTTCCTTGAAGTTTATCAAATATTCTATAATTATCCATTAATAATATACATACATTATGAAGTATGGATGTTTGCTTTAATCTATCTATTTTATATAAACTTCATCCAATTATGATTTCTTTCTTTCATGAGTTAATACCTCCATGTAGAATATATATATATATATGTATATATATATTCATAAAAGATCCAACATATGATAAGAAGATGAGTGCATAATGGATCATATGATTATTTATCAGGTAATCATAGATGTGCAAGAGGTTTTTGGAAGATAACCAAATAAGAATGTATCTTGAAGTCATTCTAGAAAAGCATTTCATTTTGACAATTTGTTCTTATAGCAGAACATTTGAAATCATAGCAAAGTATGCATGCATGCTTGCTGTTGGAAGTTGGAATATACATTAGAATACATGTGCTTTCTTATGAAGTAATTTAATGTTGAATAAATAGATTAGAAGATTGGTTTCAAGGTTTCTGAAATATATCAAGTATAGACTTCAGAGTTTATGACTTGATTTCAAAGTTTATGACTTGACTTCAGAGAAGTTAATTAGATGTAGTAATTTCAAAAGTTTAAAATCTGTACTAGGTGCTAGTTTAAGAGTTTTCTGATCTTGAAGAATTAAAGATTTGTTTTAGAGTTTCTGAAGCTACTTTAAGTATAAGCCTTATAATTTTTGAGAAATTACTTTAGGACCTCTAAGGATACAGGAATAACTTTCAGAAATGCATCAAAAGTTTTCAAATGGTGTACGTGAGTAATTCTATACAACTTTTATGCAATGTTCCAATTCTTATAGTCATGTAATCATGTGATCATTATCATCATAAAGTAATTAATTTATGGACATTGATCAACATGAATTGTACATATTAGGCACATGTATAGTTCTAATTCTTGTTTTCCAACATTAACAACATCATTAGCATAACGCAAATCCAGTATAAGTTTTGTTATCATCACAATCATATGTTATACATGTGTGAATCATCATCACAATACATGTATGACTCAATAATGATATCTTGATAGTTCAAATTTATGTAGATGATATTATTTTTGGTGCTACTATTGAAGTTCTTTGCCAAGATTTTTCTAAAATTATGCAGGCTGAATTTGAAATGAGCATGATGAGTGAGCTAAACTATTTCCTTGGATTGCAAATCAAACACAAAGATGATGAAAACTGCATTTGTTAATCCAAGTATATAGGAGAGATGCTCAAAAAGTTCAAGATGGAAGAAGTGAAAGCTGCAAATACTCTAGTGAGCACTTCAAAAAAATTAGATAAAGACAAGAAGGGTAAACTTGTTGATCAAAAATTTTATCAAAGTATGATCGATTCCTTACTATACTTAACCGTATCTAGGCCCGATTCTTATTTAGTGTATGTTTTTGTGCTAGATTTTAGTTTAGTCCAAGAGAGTCACATCTAGCTGTAATAAAATAAATTTTTAAGTATCTAGTTGAAACACCAAATTTAGGCCTATATTATCCAAGAGGATCTGGTTTTGAATTAATTGGATATTTAGATGCTGACTTTGGAGGATACAAAGTTGGCAGGAGAAGCACTAATGGAACATGTCAATTTATAGGAAATAATTTAGTTTCATGGTTTTCTACAAAGCAAACTAGTGTTGCTCTCTCTATTGTAAAAGCTAAGTATACAATAGCTAGAAGTTATTGTGCACAATTTCTTTGGATGAAACAATAATTTCTGGATTATGGTTTACATTATAGGAACATTCCTATAAGGTGTGATAATACAAGTGCTATATGTTTAAGAAAAAATCCTATTTTACACTCTCACACAAAGCAGATTAAAATTAGGCATTATTTCATAAGAGATCATGTAGAAAAGTATGATATTTGTTTAGAGTATGAGCCTACCAATGCTCAACTTGCAGACATTTTCACAAAACCTTTATCACTAGAAAATTTTTACACCATTAGAAGAGAATTGGGAATGATTGAGATCCTTATATCAGCCTTATATGGTTATGCATTACCTTGATAATTTTCCTCCTAATAATCAGCTTTCAATGAAGATCTATCTAATGTTTGAATATTTCCTTGGTTAAAGACTTTCTCTCCCATTGAATTTTTTTTTTTGCTGCTAACAAAAAGGGGGAGAAAATATATAGAAAGACTTGTTTGGAAGAAAGGAAGCTTGTCATAGATTGTATCTAAAGAGTAGTAACATATATATATATATATCATGACCTTTCTTTATGATAAAATGTCAAACTTTACAAAACTATATATTTCAATTAGATAGGGGGAGTTTCCAATTGTAAATGGATCATTAGCATATTCTTTAAAACAACTCAAGTCCTTAAGTTTTGTCATCATCAAAAAGGGGGAGATTGTTAGGATTATGTGCATGTTTTTTATAACAACAAAACTTGTTTTAGACTTGATATATTTAATGATGTTGATAATTTAGAAAGCTTGACATATAGTCAAGTATGCTTGAAGAGTATTTATTATAATTGAGTAATCACTATGCAAGCATATTTGCAAGTTAACAAAAATTACTATGATCCATATTGTAATTAACTTGGTTTATCATATTATGCTACATTGGATCATATTTATAATTATTAAGATAAAATTATGTGCCTCAGAGAAATATCATTTCTATATTCCAAAGAAAGTAAGGTTGAAAGAGTTTTTCTAAATACAAAAATATGATTCAAATTTTATATCCATGTTTCTAAACTTATGCAATTATATGTGGACAATTGTATTTTAATTTGTAATTAAAAATTTCAAAGTCTCAAAAAGTGACAGAATGCAAAAACACAAGTGGAGGACGCCAACCTCTTGGAGCAACTGCCTAGGATACCGCCTGCCAGTAGGCAGCAAGATACACATAGAAGAAAATCCAGAGAATCGACCATAGTCGCATGGCCCAGCCGCCTAGCATATCGCCAGGCTCATAGCTTCTTAGCCAAGGCACTTGCCATACCACCTGTTGACCTCGAATGGTCGAAAATTCGAATGTTGCTCCATCAAATCAACTCTAATGACCATGATTTTGAAAGATCTATTTAAGGGGGAATGGAGGAACGTTTCTAAAAAGTTGTAGTATTCATTTTGAAGATCATTTTGAGCTTTAATCTTTTTATTCTCAAGCAACCAAAGGCTAAGAGCTTAAACCTTCTTCATATTCACACAAGAGCTTTCAACTTCACAATATTCATCCAAAGCCTTCATCTACAACTCAAAGGGAAGATTCTCAACACCAAAAAGAGCTAAGCATGTTTAAAGTGTAATCCTCTCTTTCTTTCATTTGCGTATATCTTGAGTTGTTAGAAACCCACAAGAAGAGTGATTTTATTATTGGAGAGATTATTCTCATAACCAATTGTTAAGTTTATCCCCGCTTGAGCTGGAATCCAGAAAAGTAAGTTGATTGTTGGAGAAATTATTCTCATAAGCGATTGCTAAGTTTATGGCCCCTAGAGCTGGAATCTAGAAGATTGCAAGGAGCACTTGCGTAATTCCATTATAGAGAGATAGTGGAACCCAAGGCACGAAGATGAGTGTTCTTAGAAGAGTGGAGTAGGGAAGGTTACCCGAACTATTATAAAAAATATTGTGTGCTATTCATGTATGATTGATTTAGTTTCTTGCATTTAACTGCTTTGTTGCATATTTCATTACAACTTGCACACAAGCACAAAAAGGAGAAGAGTTAAGCAAGAAATTTTTATAAACCCAATTCACCCCTCCCCTCTTGGGTTAAGCCAATCTTATGGGACCTAACACATACTACAAAAAGTTGTGTCACACCTTGCTTAATAGCCCTAAATCATGGTTGGGCTCCCTTGCTTGACCTACTTACTATATATATATAATATGCGTGAGCCTTGGCAAACTTAGTAAGTAGGTTGAATAGAAAACAGTAGTAAAATAGAAATAGTATGTTCAATCTCAGAACATGTGTAAATACATCATACTGCCATCCTAAGAATATACTCATGAGACCCAAGTCTTCGTCCTTCAATACCATGCTCTACACCACTTAGGCATATATAAGATTCTAATCAAAATACATTCGATTACAATTGTACCATCCAAGCACATCATATGAAATCTAAACTACTCCAGCACATAATAAATGTGTTAGTTAAGCATACAACAAATGATTATGGAATGATCCCCATTCCATTAATGCACATAGACATTCATTCAAACATCATACAAGACCTCGAGGATAATCAACCCCTACAATTTTAAATGTTCATAATATATGATAAGTGAATTTCATTCAAAGACATTTTGCTAAATACATTGTCATCAACCCATCATTCTCACTGATCTTTGCCATTTAAATTCTCTCGATTTACTATCATCGTTGATAGATATCACATCATTTATTTCATCAAAAGCATAGTCATTCATGCTAGCAAAGGCATATCTATTCTCCTTAGCTTTTAATCATTATCCTCATGTCCTTATTTTTAGTATCATACATTCACAACTATAACCAATTTATCAAATAGCATGCTAGTCATCAAGGATCCAAAATCACCAAAGGCATATTCATCCCATTTTATAGAAATACCCAATAAGCGTGTATGCACATCACTAATATGTCAACAAGGGCATATCCTTATCATTCTCTAGCTTGCAAAGGCATGTCCATTCACATCACCAAGGACTCATGCCAACAAGGGCATGTCCTTATCATTCTTGTGCCTGTAAAGGCATGATGCCACCAAAGGCATATCCATATCACTTGTAAACCGACAAGGGCATATCCACATCATTTGTATGCCGACAAGGGCATCCATACCAAGTTATGCCGATAAGGGCATCCATACCATTTCTATGCTAATAAGGGCATATCCAAATCATCTTTATGTCTACAAGGGCATATCCACATCACATGTATGCCGACAAAGGTGTACCTATATTGTTTTCATACTAGCCCATCCGGGTGTCATCTCGTATAGGGCTATCCAGGTTACACAAGCAATGCCCCATCATATCTAGGCCATCCAGGCCTCCACTCCACCAAGTCACATCCATACCAGACCAACCAAGCCTCCGTGCCATCAAGGTGTTCATATCACATTGGTTCTAAGTCATTTCTATGCCATCACCCCAATTGTCAACAAAGTCTCACAATCACTAATTACATGTAACATAACTCCATCATCCAAACATCCCCTATCTCACACGGTATCATGACATACCACCAAATTCAATCCTATTCATCATATCCATCATGATTCATGACCCATTATGGCATGTTATAGAATCCAATATTAACATAACATATAAAATTCATTTACCAAAAATACATAGAAATACCCCATTTTCCATCACCCTAAAACACCATGCAATTCAATCATGTCTTTCAACCGACTCATAACAATACAACACAGTCCACATATTTAGAACATAACAAAGATTCCTATTTAGTCTCATACACTAATATACTAAGTACACATGTCTGAAAACAACATTTCTTTTTAATGCATACATCATACTAACATTGTAACTAAGTCACAATATCATACTCAGATTCATTGCATTTTAAATTTCATAACAATGCAATATGTCCACAGGCTCCAATGCATACATAATAATATTCACCGAGATTAAACATATTCTTCCAATCATATAGTCATTAGTAAGTCATCATCACTAAGATACATTCCTCAACAACATTTCTATAATAAGAACCCACTAAGGATAACAACACATCACTTCACGAGCCTTCAAAATACAGCAAAAATTTTCTTTACCTTAGTCTTTTAAACTCTTAAACCAATGTTCTACCATATTTCAATGGGTTTGTAAACCTGTATTAAGCATTTCATTTTCTATCTCCTTCTAGTAACTATTGTAATCACGTGTCTGGGACTTATCACATATCCTACCACCATAGTATTAGAGAAACATAGCTCTGATACTATTCTGTCATGTCCCACCTTGGGCCTATGCATTTTACTACTACCCTATAAATTTCCCTATCTCTAAATGAATATCCTGCCAAAAATCTGGTAGAGTCTAATTTAAAATATGAGGATTTAACCCTGCTCAATAATGTATCACATAACTCTAAAATTTTAAAACTATAAAATGATAACATAAATCATAAAATACACATCCATACATACACCCACAGCACTGCCTAGGACCAGTCACACGGTGATGGTAATAACTGGAATCTTACAAATCCATTCCAAATATTTATCATTATGATATGCGCATACATCTTATTATACATTAAATGAAATCTCTTAAATACAAATATACATAGACATATGGGATTACAATCTAAGTCCATCATACTACAAAAAGGCATCTTCACACCATGCTCAATAGCCCCAAGTCATGGTTGTAACACCTTGCACCCTTACCCTATGCATTTTGGTAATCAAATAGATTTTTCTTTATTGGGGTCTATGCAGGCATCTTATATTTCAGAGAAGATTATTACCAAAAATTTCCTAAAATCTTGCAAAGTCTCACCTAGAATATATGTAATTTCGCCTGTACAACATTCCCACACATATAATTTCAATAATCAAATCCCTTGTGCATCAATATTTTACATCTTAAAATTATCAAAAATATTCTTGCATTAACACACCCACATCACTGCCCAAGATCAAAACCTTGACATGGTAATGACATAGATGGACCTGCATAAATCATACATCCACACATAGCACACATATTTATCAGATATACTGACATGCCCATACATTTATCTTATACATTTGTTGGAATATTTTTAATTACAAACATGCAAATACATCATTAATTTACAATCACAAACTAATAAACCACAAGATGTCTTCAAAGTTTGCCTCTCTATCCACTCCTCTATTGGGATACTTTTCTTGACTTGTCAACTAAAAGCAAATAAAAGAGGCATGAGTTTTAGGCAAACTCAGTAAGTAGGTCAGTTAGTAAACAAATAATCTGAAAATTTTTGAAATAACATAATAAAATTCATAATTTGATTATCATAGTCACATTCATAGAATGACATGCACAATTTTTATCATATTAATTTTTGATAAAATCATCATAAAATCTTCAGGAGGATACTCACTATCCCCCTAACTATGCATATTCATATATCAAATCATATCATTTATATAAAACATAGGAATGACCTATCTCCAGTCAATTATATATGTATACATAAGCAATAACAAGAAGAACCAATGGACTCTCGCCATCCCCAACAAGTCATACATTCACAAATAACATTCATAGAATCCTATCATAAATAAGGCATAAAATACTTCAATTACAAGGGATACTTACTATCCCAAATAGTCAAGTTTTCTCAAAACCAAATACACATCAACTTTTAATAAAATACGAGATATCCATTATCCCCAACCATGCATACATGCCCGACTATAATCAATGGGATATTTACTATCCCCCATGCATGCATTCATTCCAAACAAATGAAAGAGCCTACTTACCTCAAAAGAATCAACTTTTCCATTGCTTTAAACTTCACACCCTGGCTTTCACAGAATGATGACTTTAACTTATATTGTGTATAACATCACCATACACATATTACTTCACTTTATACATAGTTTCTTAAACATGTTTGGGTTATTTACCCTCTCCTTTCCTTCATCAATTTGGATTAATTTAGTATGATAATTAAGGGTTACCATCGGCTATACAACTGCCCACTACAATGTGCATTTCTAGTACCATTCAAGTAACGATTATGCTCAAATTCCGTGCTCATTCATATGCCGATTCCCACCCATGTTTTAGCCCCTCTTAACCTTATTAAATGCACTCCTGACCATCTATTTTAGAGATGATGATAAATGACCCATTCATAACTAAGACTTTAATAGGGACATTTCATCAAACATGCTATGTACCTTAGCTAAAATGAAGTTTCCAACTAGGTATGTTACAATAATTCGACTCCCATCAACTACAATAACTGTCTAATCATCTTTAACACTTGAATGTTACTGTTCATAAGTGTAATTAGTCTCTAAATCACACAACCAATTAGTTAATGATATTAATACACTCTTCCCTTAAGCACTTTAACAAATAACTTACTTGCATTTCTTACATTCATACTCTTAGCAACTTAAATCAACACCTAATGAATTTCTATTTCATATTCTCATAAACTAACATCCTTAATGACTAATTAACCTCTAAAAAGATGGTTAATCATTTTGATTGTGACCAAACAGATGATTAATTCTCACACACACATTTCATCTAATAATTTATATGCATACACCAAAATTTCCATTTCCAACCATTTAAATCATTGTTTAATGGTTCGCTAACTTTATTTCATCATTAACCAACATATTAAACACTTTGTTAACAATTAAATAAGTTAATTAAGGGGCTAATCATATTCAAATAGTCCCCACTAATAGTGATCACCTTCTCAATAATCAATTTTGCTGTCCACTTGTGTGGACAACAATATTCATTGGTTTTCACTCCTAAACTATGCCCAATCACCTCTCTAATCCACATTATCATTAACCTTTCATAATGTACTTCATTTATAGTTATTAATCCATGAAATTTGGCCTATAATTTGGCAGTAATTCATCACGGAAAATATGGATAGCAATGATGCATTCTTTAGGCATTTCATCAAACAATTGAGATGCATTGATTCGAACTTCCAATTTCATCCACACATCACCCTAACTCCAAATCACATCCAATTAATACATCACACCCAACCATTTTGCTGTCTATTTTCATGGACAACAACAACATGTGATTTTCCCTATCCAATCCATCCGAAAATAATGCTTAATCAAGATTAATGTTCTCCCATTAGTTCCCTTTTAATTTTCCAGCAATTTCCCTTAATTTTAATCATGACGTTTAGCCCTAAATCGCTAATAATTGAAATAAAAAAATCTATTTGGAAATAAATCAACTTACCAAAGTGCTTTAGCTTGCAATTGGAAAACAATCCACAAAAAGATCACCCCTTGATCGTTGATGGTAGCACCTCGTAGTGTATGATGAATTCTCCTCTCTTGGACATCCCAATTTTAATGGGATTTTGGATGGCATTGATGAAAGTCATTGATTGCATGTAAGAGAAGGAAATAACTTCATGTTGGATTAGGCATGGGAAAAGCTAGGAACAACTGCTGTAAAGGGTCGGATGAAATGAGCTCGAGTTTTGATGTTTTGGACATGATGGAGCATTTTATTTGCTCATTTTTTATTGCTCTAGCAACAGAAGGCATTTCCTACACATGCACTTGAACTTCACATTAACATTACACCATGCATGCACATAAAAATTATAATTGCTCATCATTATTTCTCCCAACATGCATACACTAACTACATAAATAATTTTCCTTAATTGAATGGAAATGATATCAATTAAATCATGATTATCATGCTTTAATTAAATTATAGGTCATTATTCATCCACTTGATAATTAATCCTCAATTATTACCTAAAATCAATAAATCACATGCAAATTCCACATCATACACTTATCTTTATCGTAACAGGTCTTACATTTAATTTTCCACTAGAAGTAGTTTTGGTGTGTTGGGCATAACTTTTTCATACGAACTTTGAACAACATGATTTCTAATTCTTTGAAAATAATTTTATGGTCTACAATTTTCATGTTAACTACATTTTCAAAATAAGCCCCCATCTAGACAAAAATTTTAAATAAAGTGATAATTTTTGCTATTTTTGGTATTTTTACTCATTTGGATCAGTTTTGGTGCATTGTTCATAACTTCTCCATCGATATCGAAATCAGGCATGCATAAGATTCTAACCAAAATACATTCTATTACAATTGCCATCCAAGCACATCATATCAAATCTAAACTACTCCAGCACATCATAAATGTGCTAGTTAAGCATACAACAAATGATAATGGAATGCTCCCCATTACATTAATAAAAATAAACATTCATTCAAACATCATATAAGACTCTGGGGATAATTAACCCCTACAAATTTGAATGTTCTTAATATATTATAGAAAGAAACTTCTGGGATAATTTTTATTGCCATTTATTCATATATAATAAATATAATAGAGAATGAATCTTGGGATGCACTATCCACATCAATCCAACATCAATAACCATATGCATATCAACATTCACAAACATACACATATATGAAACAACCATTCATGGAATATCTATTATCCCCATCCATTCATACCTGCCCTGGTACAAGCATGGGATATCTGCTATCCCCATTTAGCAATACATTCATACATGAATCAAAAGCATCTTACTTACCTGAGGAAACGTTGCAGAAAGCCTCCAATTGCACAGCTTCTAGCTCTAATTCATAACCTAAATACTCTAATACATACAACATTATCATATTTCCCATTTACATAATTAACATCCAAACAATTTTTATATCAATTAATAATACCCAAAATAAACAAGACCCTCGTTTCAAGGAAGCCCAATCTTAGGATCTAGGAATACTCCTCAAACATCATTTATTTTCTAAATTCCATTTAAATAAACCCGCATATATAAGTTATTTTCCATTAGAGCATTCATTCAATTAACTTGTAGGCATCATGAACTTATGATTTCCCAATAAGATGTATTAAGGAATTTCCATTACCAAAAACATGTAGTCATTGTTTAACATAATTAACTTTCCAATTGCTTCATGAATAAGCTAATTAAACACTAAATTCAATTAAATCATTATTCAACATCATATGCTATAGTTTTCCCAATTTAGAACATCACTTTTCAAAGATAGCATAAAACCCTAGCTATGCTAAATCATAAATTCTCATGCTTAAACAAACCCCAAAACATTATAATCAATGGATTAAATATTTTTCCCATGCTTCTTACAACCATACATATTATTTTCCCAACATCCACCATTCATCTCCCCAAAATCTTCTGATCATCTTCCCTAGAAGAGAAAATCATCAAATTGAATAGTGAAAAGAACTTACTTTCAAATTCTCGTGTAGTTTCCTTCCTAGCATAAGGATTTACCATCAAATCCTTAGAATCCTCCATGGGTTGCAGCCAAATAGCTTCTTTTTCTGTAACACCTATGGTGTTTGAAATCTACTCATGTGAAAATGGGTAGAGTTTACTCTAAGAATTTGATAAATGTCACTACTTTGGGCTTTATAAGTCAATGAGAAGAAAAGAACTAAAATAATGAATTTAGGAAAAAGCATATTTATAATCAATGTGAATCGCCTAAGATAGTTATTATATGTATTGTGATGTGTGGGGAATCTTGGTTTAAGACTTGGGTGTAATTTGGAATGAAATTGGAATATGGAGTTATTTATAGCAGAAAATTCAAAGAAAATTTAGTCAAAATAACTGAATAGGTAATTTTTTATAATTAAACTCAAATAAAATAACTCACTTCATGTATATAATCTGTGGGAAGTGATTATTGGGAGATTTGATATGTTTTATGTAAAATGGGGCTATGGTGATTTTTCATAAGTGTAAATGCTTAATTTGAAAAAGGGATCATTGTGATTGAATTTTGACATAGATAATGAATTAATTTGAAAGAGAGTTCAATATAGAAGTTGTATATCATAAAATTAACTATCTAATGGAATTCAAATGACTCAATTCTGATATCATATGAGAAAACTATGACTAATCACTAAAACTATTCCAAATTATTGAAAAATAACAAGATGAATGAGATGGATCAATTTTATTAAAATTCTTGACATGTTTGTGGGATGATTTGGAAAAATTTATTAACATAACAGTTTTATCCCTTGAAGTTATCTTTGTAATGGCATAAAAATTAGATCATTTGGATATCTTGTGTAAAAGTTATTTTCAAATTACTAGTAGTGTATTAGGGCAGTAGGTTAGTGCCGCGACATAGGTTTTCTATGTTGCGACATTGGGTAGTCAACAAAGTCTGTGTTGCAATATAGGTTTCCTATGTCACAACACTGGGTAGTCAGAAAATTTTGTGTTGCAACACAAGTTTTCTATGACACGACACTCCTTCTATGGCATGTCAGAGTACCAATAAATCTGATCTTTTTAAGTCCTATACTAATTCTATTTTTCATTTTTGTTCTGTTCTTCATCCCTAACACCATTCTCATGTTCCTAAACCCCATTTAGCTAAATCATTTACTTGATTTGCTAGGAAATCATGATTCCTAGCTAGATAAACTTATAATTTTTTTGTTAAACCCAATTTAACCCATTCAAACTGTAGAAAATGGAAGAAATGTCAGATTTCTTCCAAATGGAAAGTGCAACATGGAGCTGGGAGCTTGCTCCTTCGTTTGGGGAGGACAACTATGCTTGAAAGTAGAGGATGATCTGAGACGGATGAAAAGACAGAGCTTTAGAAATATGGGTGGAGCTCGAGGCCTGAGGTAAGTAGGCACCCCTTGTATGATTTGAATAAATGGATGTGGATATTGTTTATCCCAGGGCATATATGTTTTAGATGAGGGATTGTGGATATCCTGTGCTTGCTTAAGAATAACATTTATCTATTTTGTAAATATACATGTATTGAGGAATAATGAATATTCTTTGAATAGGTACAGAATAGGAGTATGTGATTGTATGAATGTAATGGGATATGAATTATCCCATAAATAGTATGTATGTATGATTATAATAAGGGATAGAGAGTATCCCTTGGATTGAAATGACTGAGGAGATAGAAAATACCTCATGTTATATTCATCCTTGTGTATGGGATGTCCTCTACATGAAAGGGATAGGGAATATCCCAGTTTTGTGATAAGAATGTATATGGATAATATGAGGAATTGAGCCTCATGGTATATCTATTTTTGTATTATACATCTCAGGATGAGATAGAAGTATATTGTAGTTATAGTTGTGATTGTATACGCCTGAAGGGTGTAGGGTGCTGTATTGGATTAAGGAGGAGCTGAGCCTCTTAGACATATCTAGATTGTGTTATTCCGATTCATATTTTGGATTAGAACATGTGTATTAATTATGATTTATTATTATTATTTATTATTCATGCTTACTTACTGAGTTGCCAGGACTCATGCCTTCTTAATCTTTTTTTTAGTTGATAGGACAGGTAAAGAATTTCAACTATGGGTTGGGATTGACAAGTAAAAGTAGAAGATATTTTAATGGTATGCTAGAATGTTGGAATTGGAATCCCGTTATGTAATTATGTTTGATTGTAATTCATTCCAAATTATGTAAACTAAATGTAATGACATATCATAGTAAATTATTCATGATATTGTAGATGGATTTGTAATCCTTGGAAATGTATTGCCATCATGATTCGGTTCCAATCTTAGGCGAAACTGTGAGTATGGGTGTGAGTGTGTAGGTATAATTATTGTCATTTGATTATAGAAATATTAAATTTTATTTGGTTTCATTCATGTATATCAGGCATAACTGCATATATTTTAGGGTAGAGTTTGTCGAATTTTAGGTAGGATATTTCCCTTAGAATTAAGGACATTATGAGAATATAGTAAGATTTCCCTTAAGAAGAAGGGAAATGGTAGTGTTCCACATCGGCCCTAGTGTGGCATGGTTGAAACGCATAGGGTGGGGGTTTGGGGCTTTACATCTTCCTCCTTCATCTTCCAAACCAAGAAAGCTTATGTTGGGATGCAAGATCAATGGGTTTCCACTCTTAAACAATGTTAATTTCTAACCAAAATGCCAAGAAAAAGATAAAAAATATGGGATTTGGATGTAGGGAAAGAAAGAAATGGAATGGGGAAAAATAAAATATAATTGAGGAAAAAGTCAGATCACCAACTTTATTTCGTCAACGCCAGAATCTAGCACCGCAACGCTAGCTCCACTGGGCACCACCCCTTCATGCTCCGACTCCACCAGCAGCATCCTCGCTACCACCAATTTTGTGCCCTTTTTGCTGTCTTTTTCCATTCATGACATTTTCCACATAAATATAACATTAAAAGACATTCATTCCCCTTTTTATGCATCACGAAAATACACAAAATTTGTCCTCTCATTATATAACAACTTTATGCCCTATAAACAATTTATTCTTCTATAGAATGGAGTAAAATTTTATGTGCTTCCAATCATTCCCATTTATAATTACCAAAAAAAAAATTTAGTGTATTCAAATACATAATTACCAAAAATTTAACATCTTGGGGGTTATAGACCACCCTCCTTACAAAACGTTTCATCCTCTAAACTTTTAGCATTGCTTTGAAACTATTAATTTACTCATGCTAACTATTACGCTCCTTGTGGATCCGTATTCTCATGATACAACATGCAAGTTGTGGCTCTCTTATCATATCCTGATCATTCAGGAATTACTCACGGTTACTAGTAATGATATTTATATCATCCCTCATCTATGATGTTTACAATCAAGCCAAATAAGTTGCAAACATAACAATTGTGGAACATCCTTCCAAAAATTTCTATACTTCTTTGACGTTGTTCATATGCTACTCTAAATTAGGAACATACCACAATGCCAATACATAAGTTAATCATATCCATAAACACTTTTATTCATCAATTCTATAAACACATCAAGTAAATTTGCAATAAGGCGCTCCTCTAGTCCATTCAGATTTACATTACCGTCCCCTCTTTCATATATCAAACATGTAAATACCAACTTGATTCATCATTTCTCAGATCATTCTATCATAATATGAAATTTACCTTGGCTTCACACATTTTCAATACACTCATATTCAAGATAGCACCAACCAAGTCAAGAATGTAGTAAAATATCATCATGATCATAGACTTTATTAATGAAAATTTAACAACTTTGTTATATCAAGTCATCATTTCTGATCATGACACATATAACATGTCATTCAAGTAAATTGCTTACAAGCAAAGTTATTCAATGATATATCATCCTTTATCCCAATCAATCATGATCATAATATCCATCGACATTACTTAGTCATATCATAGACTCCCTTATACTCAAAGGGAAATTGTATAGGTCTATTATTCATATTCATATGATCTTAAGTTAGGCAGCTCATAAATAGCATCCCATCCCTATGCTGGGATGTACCTGCCCATACTCATACCATCCCCACACAAGGATGTACTTGCCCATGCTCATAAACAACCTTTCAT
The DNA here is from genome assembly GCA_036873735.1 of Pouteria campechiana. Classification (NCBI taxonomy): domain Eukaryota; kingdom Viridiplantae; phylum Streptophyta; class Magnoliopsida; order Ericales; family Sapotaceae; genus Pouteria; species Pouteria campechiana. The sequence goes on along the minus strand of JAYJMB010006676.1, from coordinate 9,562 downwards.
AGTTGACCTTATCATTAATCAACCAATCTCATCCTCAGGTCATTTTCATTCAAAGACATTTTGCTAAATACATTATCATCAACCCATCATTCTCATTGATCTTTGCCATTTACATTCTCCCAATTTACTATCATCGCTTATAAATATCACATCATTTATTTAATCAAAAGCAAAGTCATTCATGCTAGCAAAGGCATATCTATTCCCCTCGACTTTTAATCATTATCCTCATGTCCATATTTTTAGTATCATAAATTTGCAACTCATAACCAATTTAATCCAACTATCACATAGCATGCCAGTCATCAAGAATTGAAAATCACCAAAGGCATATTCATCCCATTTTATACAAATACCCGATAAGGGTGTATGCACATCACTAATATATCGACAAGGGCATATCATCATCATTCTCTAGCCTGCAAAGGCATGTCCATTCATGTCACCCAGGACTTATGCCAACAAAGGCATGTCCTTATCATTCTCATGCCTGTAAAGGCATAATGACACCAAAGGCATATCCATATCACTTGTACACTGACAAGGGCATATCCACATCATTTTTATGCCGTCAAGGGCATCCATACCATTTCTATGTCTATAAGGGCATATCCAAATCATCTTTATGCCGAAAAGGGCATATCCACATCACATGTATTCCGATAAAGGTGTACCTATATCGTTTTCATACTACCCCATCCGGGTGTCATCTCATATAGGGCTATCCAGGTTACACAAGCAATGCCCCATCATATCTAGGCCAATCCAGGCCTCCACTCCACCAAGTCACATCCATACCAAACTAACCAAGCCTCCGTGCCATCAAGGTGTTCATATAACATTGGTTCTAAGTCATTTCTATGCCATAACCCCAATTGCCAACAAAGTCTCACAATCACTAATTACATATAACATAACTCCATCCATCCAAACATCCCCTATCTCAAATGGTATCATGACATGCCACCTAATTCAATCCTATTCATCATATCCATCATGATTCATGGCTCATTATGGCATGCTATAGAATCCAATATTAACATAACTAATATAATTCATTTACTGCAAATACATTGAAGCATGCCATTTTCCATCATCCTAAAACACCGTGCAACTCAAGCATGTCTTTCACCAAGCTCATAACAATACAATACAGTCCATAGATTCAGGACATAACAAAGATTCCTATTTAATCTCATACACTAATATAGTGAGTACATATTTCCAAAAACAACATTTCCTTTCAATGCATACATCATACTAACTTTGTAACTAAGTCACAATATCATACTCTGATTCATTGCATTGTTAAATTTCATAACAATGCAATATGTACACATGCTCCAATGCATACATAATAATATTCACCAAGGTTAAGCATATTCTTCCAATTATATAGTCATTAGCATGTCAACATCACTAAGATACATTCCTAAATAACATTTCTATAATAAGAACTCACTAAGGATAACAACACAGCCCTCTCATTTCACGAGCCTTCAAAATACAACAAAAATTTTCTTTACCTTAGTCTTTTAAACTCTTAAACCAATGTTCTCCCATATTCCAATGGGTTTGTAAACCTGTATTAAGCATGTCATTTTCTCTCTCCTTCTAGTAACTATTGTCATCACATGTTTGGGACTTATCACATAACCTACCATCATGGTATCAGAGAAACATAGCTTTGATGTGATTCTATCATGCTCCACTCTAAGCCTTTGCATTTTATCATTACCTTGTAAAATCCCCTATTTCTAAGGGAATATCCTAACAAAAATCTGGCGGAGTCTAATTTAAAATATGAGAATTTAACCCCACTCAATTATGTATGACATAACTCTAAAATTTTAATACTATAAAATGATAACATAAATTATAAAACACACACCCACCCACACACACAGAGCTCTGCCCAGGACCAGTCACACCGTGATGGCAATAACGGGAACCTTACAAATCGATTCTAGATATCTAACATTATGACATGCTCATACATCTCATTATACATTAAATGAAATCTCTTAAATAAAAATATACATATACATATGGGATTAAAATCTAAATCCATCATACTACAAAAAGGCATCTTCATACCTTGCTCAGTAGCCCCAGGTTATGGTTGTAATGCCCTGCACCATCACCCTATGCATTTAGGTAATCCAATAGATTTTTCTCTATTAGGTTCTATGCATGATGCTACCATTTTATATTTCTGAGAAGATTGTTACCAAAAATTCTCTAAAATATCACAAAGTCTCCCCTAAAATATAAGTAATTTCACCTGTACAACATTTCCACACAAATAATTTCAGCAATCTAATCCCTTGTATATTAATATTTTACATTGTAAAATGACAAAAAATATTCTCTCATTAACACACCCACATCACTACCTAAGATCAAAACCTTGACATGGTAATGACATAGCTGGACCTACATAAATCATACATCCATACATACCACACATATTTATCCCATATAATGACATGCCCATACATTTATCTTATAAATTTATTGGAATATTTTTAATTATAAACATGCAAATACATCATGAATTTACAATTACAAACCAATAAACCATGAAATATGTCATCAAATTTTGCCTCTCTATCCAATCCTCTATTGGGATACTTTTCTTGACCTATCAACTAAAAACAAAATAAAAGAGGCATGAGTTCTGGGCGAATTCAGTAAGTAGGTAGGTTGGTAAACAAATAATCTGAAACTTTTTGAAATAACACAATCAAATTCATAATTTTACTATTACATCACCTCCATAGCATGACATGAGCAAACTTCATCATATTAATTTCTGATAAAATCAACAAAAAATCTTTCGGAAGATACTCACTATCCCCCTAACTATACATACTCATATATCAAATCATATCATTTATCTAAAACATGGGAATGACCTATCTCCAATCAATTATACATGTATACATAAGCAATAACAAGAAGAACCAAGGGACTCTCGCCATCCCCGACAAGTCATCCATTCACAAATAACATTCATAGAATCCTATCATAAATAAGGCATAAAATACTTCAATTACAAGGGATACTTACTATCCCAAATAGTCAAGTTTTCTCAAAACCAAATACACATCAACTTTTAATAAAATATAGGATATTTATTATCCCCAACCATGTATATATGCCTGAATACAATCAATGGGATATTTACTATCCCCCATCCATGCATTCATTCCAAACAAATAAAAGAGCCTACTTACCTCAAAAGAACCAACTTCCATGATGCTTTAAACCTCACACCCTAACTTTCACAAAATGATCACTTTAACTTATATTATGCATAACATTACCATACACATATTACTTCACTTTATACATAGTTTCTTAAACATGGTTAGGGTTATTTACCCTCTCCTTTCCATTATCAATTTGGATTAATTTAGTATGATAATTAAGGGTTACCATTAGCTATATAACTGCCCACTACAATGTTCATTTCTACTACTAGTCAAGTAATGATTATGCTCACATTCCATACACATTCACATGCTGATTCCTGCCCATGTTTTAGCCCCTCTTAACCTTATTAAATGAACTCCACCATCTATTTTAGGGTGTTATTAAACACCACTAATGGCGATGATAAATGAACCATTCACAATTGAGTCTTTAATAGGGGCACTTCATCAAACATTCTATGTACCTCAGCTAAAATGAATTTTCCAACTAGGCGTGTTACTCAAATTCAACTCCCATCAACCACAATCACTATCTAATCATCTTTAACACTTGAATGTTACTACTCAAAAGTGTAACACAACCGATTAGTTGTTGATATTAATACACTCCTCCCTTAAGCACTTTAATAAATAACTTACTTGCATTCCTTACATTCGTACTCTTAGCAACCTAAATCAATACCTAATGAATTTCTATTTCATATTCTCATAAATTAACATCCACAATGACTAATGAACCTCTAAAAAGATGGTTAATCAATTTGATTGAGTCCAAACAGATGATTAATTCTCATACACACATTTCATCAAATACTTTATATGCATACACCAAAATTTTCATTTCCAACCATTTAAATCATTGTTTAATGGTTCTCTAATTTTATTTCATCATTAATCAATATATTAAAAACTTAACTAAATACTAAAATAGTCAATTAAGGGGCTAATCATGTTCAAATTGTCCCCACTTATAGTGATCACCTTCTTAATGATCAATGTTGTTGTCCACTTGTGTGGACAACAATACTCATTGTTTTTCACTCCTAAGCTATGCCCAATCACCTCTCTAATCCACATTATCATTAACCTTACATAATGTACATCATTTACAACTACAATTTGGCAGTAATTCATCATGGAAAATGGATAGCATTGATGCATTCTTTAGGCATTTTATCAAATAGTTGAGACACATTGATTCCAACTTAAATTTTCAGCAATAATCACTCATAATTTAACATAATTAACACTTCACTAACATCACAAAATAACCAATTAACTTCCTATTTCATCCACACATCACCCAAACTCCAAATCATGTCCAATTAATACATCACACCCTACCATGTTGCTGTCCATTTTCGTGGACAACAACAACACATGATTTTTCCCATCCAATCCATCCAAAAAAATGCTTAATCAAGATTATTATTCTCCCACCAATTCCCTATGAATTTTCCAGAAATTTCCTTTAATTTTAATCATGAAGTTTAGCCCTAAATTGCTAATAATTGAAATAAAAAGATCTATTTGGAAATAAATCAACTTACCAACGTGCTTTAGCTTGCAATTGGAAAAAAATCCACAAAAAATGCACTCCTTGATCGTGGATGGCAGCACCCTATAGCATATGATGGTTTCTCCTCTCTTGGACATCCTCATTTTAATGGGATTTTGGATGGCTTTGATGAAAGGATTGATTGCACGTAAGAGAAGGAAATAACTTTATGTTGGATTAGGCATGGGAAAAGCTAGGAATAGCTGCTGTAAAGGGTTGGACGAAATGAGCTTAGGTTTTGATGCTTTGGACATGATGGAGCATTTTCTTTGCTCAATTTTTTTTGCTGCTCTAGTACCAGAAGGCCTTTCCTAGACATGCACTTGAACTTCACATTAACATTACACCATGCACGCACATATAAATTATAATTGCTCAACATTATTTCTCCCAACATGCATGCACTAACTACATAAATAATTTTCCTCAATTGAATAGAAATAATATCAATTAAATCATGATTATCATGCCTTAATCAAATTATGGGTCATTACTCATCCACTTGATAATTAATCCTCAATTATTAGCTAAAATCAATAAATGACTTGCAAATCCCACATCATACACATATCCTTATCGCAATGGGTCTTGAATATAATTTCTCAAACTATTTTGCATAATTAATATGCAAATTTCCAAATTTATCAATTTAATCCCGTCCTTAATTTTCCACCAGGAGCAATTTTGGTGTGTCTGGCATAACTTTTTCAAACGAACTCTGAACAGTATGATTTCTTATTCTTTAAAAATATAATTTTAATATCTAGAACTTTCATGCTAATTACATTTTCAAAATAAGCCCCCATCTAGATCAAAATTTTTAATAAAGTGATAATTTTTGCTATTTTTGGTATTTTTACTCACATGGAGCAATTTTAGTGCATTGTTCATAACTTCCACATCTAATATCCAAATCAGATGACTTTTGATAAATTAGAAAGATAATTTCAAGATCTACAACTCTTATGTTGGCCACATGTTTAAATGATTTTATTTTCTATATCAAAATTTGATCACAAATAACCTCTTTTATAAATTTAGCATTTTCAATGCATACTCTTGTGCTCCTTTAGTTTTGCTCCATTTCTCCTTTGTTTTTCTCATGCATTTTCTTTTGCATTTTAATATGAGTGTCCACACTAAATATCATTAAATATATCATAAATTTACTCATCAATTATAGATTAGGCCATACAATCATCGCACACAATTGGCATGAATTTACTAAATTTATATACACACCATTTACAATAAAAATCATTTCCCTTTCAAATAAATTCCACCACAATCATTCTACATTTACTTATTTTAATGCCAGGGTGTTACAATGGTTAGGCTCCCTTGCTTGACTTGTTTACTAATACATATCTATATATATATATATACATATACATATGGACATGAGTCCGGGCAAACTTAGTAAGTAGGTTGAATAGAAAACAATACTAAAATAAAATAGTATGTTCAATCTCAAAACTTGTGTAAATACATCATACTGCCATCTTGAGAAAATACTCATGAGGTCTAAGTCTTCATCCTTCCAATACCATGCTCTATGCCACTCAGGCGTACATAAGATTCTAACCAAGATACCTTCTATTACAATTGTGCCATCCAAGCACATCATATCAAATCCAAAATACTCTGGCACATCATGTGCCAATTAAGCATACAAAAAATGATTATGGAATTCTCCCTATTCTATTAATACACATAAACATTCATTCAAACATCATACAAGACTTCAGCGATAATCAACCCCTACAAATTTCAATGTTCATAATATACTATAGAAAGAAACTCCTAGGATCTTCTTTATCCCCATTTATTCATATATAACAAATATAATAGAGAATGAATCTTGGGATGCGCTATCCCCATCAATCCAACATCCATAACCTTATGCATATCAACATTCACAACCATACACATATATAAAACAACCATTCATGGGATATTTTATTGTCCCCATCTATTCATACACGCCCTAGTACAAGCATGGGATATTTGCTATCCCCATTTAGCAATACATTCATACATGAATCAAAAGCATCTTACTTACCTAACGAAACATTGCAGAAAGCCTCCAATTGCATAACTTCCACTTCCAATTCATCACCCAAATTATCCTATATATAAAACATGTATCATATTTCCCATTTACACAATTATCATCCAAACACTTTCTATATCAATTAATAATACCCAAAATAAACAAGACCCTCATTTCAAGGAAGCCCAATAATAGGATCTAGGAATACTCCTGAAACATCATTTCTTTTGTAAATTCCATTTAAATAAACCCACATATATGATTTATTTTCCATTAGAGTATTCATTCAATTAACTTGTAGGCATCATGAACTTATGACTTCCCAATAATGTATTATGGAATTTCTATTCCCAACAACATATAGTCATTGCTTAACATAATTAACTTTCCAATAACTTCATGAATTAGCTAATTAAACACTAAACTCAATTAAATCATTGTTCAACATCATATGCTATAATTTTCCCAATTTAGAACATCACTCTTCAAAGATAGCATAAAACCCTAACTATGCTAAATCATACATTCTCATGCTTAAACAAATCCCAAAACATTATAATCAATGGATTAAATGTTTTCCCCATGCTTCTTATGACCATACATATTATTTTCCCAAAATCCATTGTTCATCTCCCCAAAATCCTCTGATCATCCTCCCTAGAAGAGAAAATCATCAAATTGAATAGAGAAAAGTGCTTACTTTGAAATTCATGTGTAGTTTCGCTCCTAGCACAAGATTCAGTGTCAAATCCTGAAAATTGTCCATCGGTTGCAACCAAATGGCTTCTTCTTCCTCCTTTCACCTTCGAAACCAAGAAAGCTTATTTTGGGATGCAAGATCAATGGATTTACTCTCCTAAACAAGGTTTATCTCTAGCCAAAATGCTAAGAAAAAGTTGGAAAATATGGGATTTTGGTGTAGGGAAAGAAAGAAACGGAATAGGGGGAAAATAAAATGGAATAGGGTGAAAAGTTGGATCAATGACTTTATTCCGTCAGTGCCAGAGTCCAGCTCCACAGTGCTAGTCCCGTTGGATACCACCCCTTCCTTCATGCACCAGCTCTGTCGATGCTAGCCTTGCTGCTGTCGATTTTGTGCCCTTTTTCTATCTTTTTCACCTACACTTTAAATCCTTCTCCTCATCTTCTTATTCATGACATTTTCCATATAAATACAACATTAAAACACATATTCATTCACCTTTTTATACATTATGAAAATACAAAAAATTTGTCCTCTCATTATATAACAAATTTATGCACAATATAGAATTCATCCTTCTATATAATGGAGCAAAATTTTTTGCACTTCCATTCATTCCCATTTATAATTAGCAAGAAACAACTTTAGTGTATTCAAACACATAATTACCATGGGTGTTACATTTAAGTTTAAGAGCTTCCCTGAATGAAGTTCATTCGCATTCTCTTCTTCTAAACAGACTTGACATCAATTGCAAATTTCTAGCAAGTTTTTTGATGTTGCAATTTGCATTTCCTAAAGATTGTTCCACATTAGAAACATCATTTAAGTGCCCTCTAAATCTTCTTTGTCCAAACTGAAATCATATTTCCTTTTTCTGCAATAGAAACATTAAACTAAATGTTTAGCTAAAAATGTACCTCAAAAAGAAAAAAAATTGAACTAGCCTAACTGCATGAACATGAACTAAGCTCATGCAAACAAAGACAATTCAAAAACTTGGGTTGCATCCCAAAAAGCATTTTATTTAATGTTTGTGCAAGATGAACTTCTTCTTTAAGGTCTTTGAAAATCAACAACTTCACTCCATTGCAACAACATGACATCTCTCACATATCTCTTTACTCGTTGACTATTGACCTTGAACATGCTTCCATCCTTCAAATTGTTCAATTCAATAGCTCCATGTGAAAACACCTATGTGACCGGGAATGGTCCAACCCATCATAACTACAATTTACTTGGAAAGAAACATAAATGCGAGTCATATAATAGTACTTCCATTCCAAGCTTAATGAATCTTTCATAAATGATTTGATCATGATATCTCTTAGATCATTCTTTGTAAATCTTTGCACTTTCATAAGCTTCATCTCTCAGCTCCTCTAGTTCATTCAGTTGAAGCTTTCTTGCTTCACCTACCTTTTACAAATCAAAGTTCAGTTTCTTTATCACCTAGTATACTTTATGCTCTAACTCCATAGGCAAATGGCATGCTTTCCCAAAGACAAGTCTATAAGGACTCATTCTAATTGGGGTTTTAAAAGCAGTCCTACATGCCCAAAGTACATCATTTAGCTTCATTGCTTAATTTTTCCTTGAAATATTCACTGTCTTCTCCAAAATTGCTTTGATATGTCCATTGTTGACTTCAACTTGTCTAGACATTATGATAAGGTGTTTCTACTCGATGAGTGATGTTGTGCTTTTTCGACAGAGTTGCAAGCCCCATATTGTAAAAATGAATACCTTTATCACTAATGATTGCTATTGGAATACCAAACTTGTAAAAATCTTATCTTTTAAAAAATTTTAGTATAACATTAGCATCATTAGTTCTAGTGGCCATTACCTCTATCCACTGATGAGAATGCAAAATGTCATATTTTATTCTCCTAATACTTCATCTTTTGCACCTAATACTTCATCTTTTGCTCCTATTTGATTCCTAATTATACTCATTATTCTCATATTTTGATTTAGGAGTCAATTGGAGTGGTTGAGCACAAAACGGTGTCAATTGAGGAGTT
>JAYJMB010006674.1:0-10835 GCA_036873735.1 Pouteria campechiana | reverse complement strand
AATTAACATATATCCTCATCATCCTCACATTAATATAGATATTTCATCCATTTATATAATTTTTGATAATAAACTTCTTCAAAAATTCAATTTTATAGTATGCCGCATTGGAAAAATCACTAAAACTTTATAATAGTGAACATTTACATTTTTTTGAAATTTCCAAGTCCTTACAATTGGTCAGAGGAAAAATGATAACATATGAAAAATTCTCCATCAATCACATCTACACTATTGAAGATATAGAGAATGATGCTTACTTAGCTTGGTTAGAAGGACCCGATTTTAATGCGGTCATTAATTTCCTAGCAAAACCAGGAACACAGTGGAAGAGGCATAAAGACAAAGTATTCAACTTCTTAACAAGCCAACTAAAACCAAAAAGTAAGGCATGGCATTGGTTCATTTTGGCTAAATTACTGTCAAGTCTCCATTTCACAGAGGTTACAAGGGAAAGGGCATTACTTAATTACACCATTTAGAATGAGATGTCCATTGATGTATGAAGGGTAATTGAAGGATCAATCATTTCATTCATTATAGGGCGCACGACAAGTGGTTTAGGACACCCTTCACTCCTCTACGAATTGTGCTTGACAGCTAGGGTTCCTACTAGTGCATCCAAAGAGATCCAACAACCACTTCCAAAGATGACTTCTGCAACACTAATATCTTTTAAGAAGTTGAAGGGTACTAGAAGAGAGGATGGTCCATCTAATGCACCGAATTCTTCCCAACAACATCCACCAATACCACCCCGTTCTAGAGAACCCACTATGGCCAAGTTACAAGATCAAATAGAAGAAATGCAATCTTTGTAGAGGTGGATGATGAGGGAGCAAAGGCAACAATTCCAATATATGGCAGATTACACTAGTGCTTTAAATGCCATGTTCCAGTCTTCCAGCATGTTGCAAAGTGCTAGTTCAGTGGTCTTCCCCACCCCACACCACCTTTCCTTCACTCAACTTTGAAGATGAGTCTAAGGAATGGGATAAGGAGAATGATGAATGATGACATATTTTAGGGAAGTCCTCCTTTTGTCATGTTTATTCAACACTATGGACAATTCCTATTTTTAAGTTTGGAAGTATGAGTGTCAATTGTGTGTTTGTTGGTCTGTTCATCAAGGCTTTTTGTCTTTATCACTCTTAGCTATGTTGGTGTGAGTCTAGGGAGATCTAGTATGTTTTATACTTTGTTGGTATATTTGACATGTGCGACTAGTTCATCTAGTATTTTATGATGGTAAGCATGCTGGTTGATCAAGATCATTATAATGGACCAATGTTATGAATAGAGCTTTTGGTTTTACAGTAGCTAAGAAAAAAAATGAAGAAGGTCAAAGATGTTTGAGACTCAACTTGAATACTAGTCTATTTTACTTGAGATCCCTTACGCATTTGATCATAGTAGCCATTTTCTTTATAATCTTTGAGTGCTTAGATATAATTTAGGTGACTAAGAAGGCATAATTCAATTAAAACCTTAGAATTCAGTGCAATTGTTAGTTGAGATGAACAGTAGGTACAGAAAAGCTTAGACAAGAACTCATAAACTAACTGGGGGCACACGCCATCATGAAGTGAAAAGAAAATAATTTTGGAGGCGTGATAGTATTACAACCCAAAGAAATTTTAGGGGGATCACATTCAAAAGAATCCAAAAGAAGATCATTGTGAAGAGTGGGATAGTAATACAGCCTATAAAGAAAATAAGAAATTTTAAGGGGATCACATTCCAAAGAATTCAAAAGAAGATCATTGTGAAGAGTGTGATAGTAATATAGCCTAAGAAAATAATAAGAGTTCAAAAGCTACATGTATATCTAGTGTAATCTCTCTTAAATTATGAATTCATAGAGTTTGTATTGCGCATTCATTGATTAGATGCCTAAATGAACCTAGGTAGGATATGAATTCAAGTGAAATGGCTATAATAGTTGCACATGCACAAAGGGATTGAAAGTAGAAATGATGATGTTCGGGTTGGAATTTTAGACATGAATGACATTCCAGAGTTTTACTTTCAGCCATGTTAATCTTTTGAGGTCTTGGAATAATTAATTTAATCAATGTTGCCTTGTAGTTTAGTCTAGAAGTTAGGATGATGATTTTTGCTCAAGGACAAGCAATTGAGTAAGTTTGAGGGTATTTGATAAGTGAATTATATTCACTTATATTAATATTAAACAAACTTATTTACTTGTTAATCCTTAAGAATTTCTAAGTTCTTCACATGTTTCTACATGCTTTTTATAAGTGTCTAAGATCTAGAGGTAATGAAGCTAAACTGAGGACATAAAGCACAAATCAAAGCAAGAACGGAGCAGAGTAGCAAAAGCAGGCAGTAGAATGGATGCTCAGGCGCCCATTACCGGCACTCGGGCGCCCAAATCACAAAGGACTTCAAAGTTTGTGGCAGCAGTTTGGGTGCTTAAGTGCCCAAACCGGCGCTCAAGTGCCCACAAGATGAAATAGACTTCCAAATTTCTACAGATTGTGTATTTTTCCACTTATTGGACTTAGTTTAAAAGGTGCTTTTTGACTAGGTTTCAAGGAATTTTGGAGAGCACTTGGAGGCTATGCTTCTTTAGGGTTTTTAGAGAGTTTTTGAAGGAGGTTTTGAAGGAGAGAAGATAACTTGGAGAGCAAGAGGTCCGAGATCACAACCAAGGAGTGAAGAGCAGGCTGAAAATGGTGAAGATATTGGATTGTTTTGGTTTTAATTATTTTCCGTCCTTATCTTTGTGGTTCATCTTGGAATTGAAACTAGGATTATGTTGGAATTTTATTAGTTTGATTTGTTTCACATCATGAGTGGATAATCTCTCTTTTTCTAGAGGAGAGATGGATTTTATGTTGAGTATATGGTGTAATGAATGACTTTCTTGTGTGGCAATGCAATTAAGTTTATTTGTGGTATTTGGTGTATAAGGTTTTCAATTGATTTCCTATCCATTGGATGATTTTGTAATTAAGGTTCGACACTCGGGAGAGGTAACCCTAATTAAGATTCAAAATATCATAACATAAAACTATAGATGTCTTAGGAGAGCTTTTATGTTTTATGAAATCTTTAGCAGAGAACCATAGATATTAATGCATTCTTATTATTCAAATTTTTATAGGGATATTAAAATCAGGGTTTTGAGAATAGAGATTTAACTTATCACTCCGAAGAGGGGGTTAAGGACATTAGGATTCTCGGTTTATAAACTTATGCATTGTTTAATCAAATTTGAGTTAAAATTGCCATGAATGAAGCATAAATGAAGTCTATCCTCTAAAATTTCCAAATATCGATTTACTCAATTCAAAGTTATTCCATTTAGCTGCTAGTTATGACTAAACCTGTTTTTGGTTATCCTATTTTTGGTTTCCAAATAAAGTATGAATTATCTATAACGATAGCTAGTGAAAGGTTGAAATATACAATCCCTGTGGATACGACACTCACTCATCACTAAACTATAAAACTTGACTCCATACACTTGTGGTATAATTTGCAGCAAACGTAGTTGAGCTTCATTAAATGCAGAAGAATGTTTGAATTTTCTCCTGTTGAAGACCGCCTTCTTCTGGTAAAGTTTACAGCTGTGAAGGCTCACGAACCCACTTTTACTAGAAACAATAGTTAGATTACTGGATCATCTGAAGCAATTTCTTTAGCATGTCTGGAATACCTTCAACATTTTGAGTTGTCGTTGCTTCAGATCTTATCATAGATTCGGACCTTCTAAAGCAATAATTGTCTCATGCCTTTAGTATATTGTTATATTGGATTTGTCATTGTTTCATACCATCTGAAGCATGCCTTCGGACCGATTGAAATGGTCTTCCATTCTGAACAACAGAACTAAGCTCTGTTGTGCACCTTCAGACCATCTGAAGTAAATACTTCAAACCATCTGAAATGGAGAACAATGCTTTCTTGAAATGACACCTTGGAATAATTCTTTAGCACATCTGAAATAATATTTCAGACCATTTGAAATGGCACAAATCACTTGATTGCATGGTATTGAACTTCATCACATCTAATAAGCTTTTGTAACATCTGAAGTTCTAAACTTAGCCATTTTCAAATGCTTCTTAAGCGTGTTTTAGCATGTCTAAAATAAGGTCTTCAGAACGTCTAAAATGATGTTATTCTTCTGGCGTCTTGGCTACATGCTTCAGCACTTCTGAGGATGGCATTTGTAATATCTGAAGCAATTCTGAAGCATTTTCTGAAGCTGTTATAATGTTTGAAATTAAGCATCGTACTTTAGTACTTTTGTTTTATGAATAATATTAGCTTCTTCATCTGGAAATCATGCTTTCTATTCTGAAGTTGTTTCTGCATTTTAGATGTTGACAAACTTTCATTAGTAGTGAACTTAATCAAGTTTTGTTTATCATCAAAACTATAAACTATTGGTGCCATGTAATAAGTAACTCAAGAGGGGAGGGGTGAATTGAGCATATAAGAATTATGGCCAACACATATGTAGTTTTCATATCTATTTGTTTGATCATTGTGACTACTTCACTTCCAAATTCAACTTCTCTTTAGCCATTCTTATATCAAGAAAGTTATCATGTGTGTGTGTGTGATGATATGAGTGATAATGCTATGCTTAATGAAGTAATGAAGAATAAAAACAAATACACAAACACACACACAGACAACACAGTTTATAGTGGTTCAAGAACCTCATCCCTACATCCACTCTTCCAAGGGCACATACGCATTATGCCTTAGGTTCCACTATATCTGATATAGAAGTACACTAGTGCTCCCAGCACTCCTCTAGATTCCATCTCCAAGGGGCATAAACAACATTCCCAATACTCTTCTAGATTTCAGCTCCAGGGGGGCATCAACATAGTGTTCCCAACACTCTTTTGGTTTCATGAGCTCACTAGGAAACTCACTAGTTTTAAAAGATCACCAGCAAACTTGTTGGTTTTCATGAGCTCACCAACAACTCATACAATGTGGTTTTCTTGAGCTCACCACCAATTCACATAGCTGATTGACAACATTCATTTTGTACATTACATTGTCTCTTTTACTAGGTTGATTTGTACATATTTTGAGAACATATAAAATGATATCTCATTGAAGCTCAATATATATCAATACTCTAGCTTATGATTATGATAGAACTTTTAGGCTCATTATCTATCAACGCAATGAAGATTGATTATCTAGGAGGAAGCGTAGTCTGATTGAAAGATGTTACTTGATTAAACTCGGTTCTGATCTTTCTCTCAGTTTCCTCTTCCTTCTTCGTTGACACTGCACTACCTTTGTATTGCTTCAAAAATTTCTTCTCGTTCGTTGGAGGTAGTTGGCTTTCTTTTGAATGTTGAAGACTATTCTGATTTCTCCCATTGAAAAGCTATCTTTTTTTTAAACTCATTTGTAGATGGAAATCCTATAGCATTGTTCTTGAAGAAGATGCCTTTTCAATTTTAGTAAATACTGGATAAAGACTTTTCTGCTTGACTGACTCTTTCATGATTTTGGAAAGACACCCATTAAGCCTGAAGGGACACAACCTCTGAAAGTTGCAACCTTTATTAGAATGTAGACTATTTTCCTTTGAATTTCTTTCTATGTTTAACTAATCTCAATTTGTCCGGTCTGCTTAATAAAATTTGTTTTGAGTAGGATTTTGACCAGAGAGTGAAGTCAGCGATGTCTGATAAAGGTGGCTTCTACTCTTCATGATATGCCATATTTTATCTGAGAACTTTGTCTGAACATGTCTTGGATTTGTCTCTTGTTAGTAATAGACAAAGTTGATCTAAGTATATCCACATAATAGACAACTTCGTCTTTGTAATTTTGTCAGAGACCATTGCATCATTTTACTTTATCTTCTAGTTTGTCTATTGTAAGTAGCAAATGAATTGTAGAAACATAGATGAAGTTCTCTTTTCATCAGCCAAAGTGGCTTTATTTGTTGTAAGTGGCAGACGCTCTTTGTGGTGCGGATAAAGTTTCTTCATAACAAATGTACTTTCACCAGATGAAGTTTTCTTGTCATCAGCTGAAGTGGCTTTGTCTGTTGTAAGTAGTAAATGATTCTTCTTTGCAGAAAAGGCTTCTTCCCTAATAGATGAGATGACTTTATCTATTATTTGTCTATTGAATTCTTCGCAAACAAAGTTGCAGGATGCAGATAAAGTCTACCAAATGGTTCGTCTGTTGGTTTGTCTATCATAAGTGATAGACAGAGTTGTGGCATACAGATGAATCCTCTTTTTAGTCATTCATATGATGGGTTGTCTGTTAGAAGTAACAGATGACTCGTTGAGCCATAGATGGCTTGTTTCTTCAGTGGTTGTCTGATGGTTTGCCTGTTGCAAGTGTCAGACAACTCTTGTATATGAAGATGGCAGACAAAGTTTTCTTTTGTAGCTACTGTGCCGCTTTTACTTTGTCTTCTGTATTTTCTGCAAGGATTGTAGATAGGCTCTTTGGCCTTTTCAGTTTTTAGATGAGATTTATATGAGAGACAAATGCTTGAGTGATTTTGACTCTATTTTGGCTTCTTCATTTGTCTGATTTCAGATCCATTTCACTTTTACTTCTGCAAACTAAATTCATCTTTGTGTTGCAGACAAGTGTTGATTATAGGCAATTTATCTAACTTGTTTGTGGAATGATTTGTCTAAATCTTTGCTAGACATATGCTCATAAATACTGACTTTATCTATAGAAGATTTATCTGATCACTCGTTGAGGCTTGAACTTCATAACTACCAATATACTTGATGGCTTCTTTTCAAAGTTTTAGTGTCATTCTTTCTAAGCATTTTTATCTTCTTTTGGTCTATGGATTTTGCTTACTATGCACTCACTGTGTACATTATCCACTATGTTTAAATTATTTACCTGTATGTTTATATCTATATCTGTGATGTTGGAAACACAATTATCAATACCGCAAATGTTCACTCATATGTTATTGTTCATCATCAAAACTTAGTTTTTTGTCATATGTACCATTTGGTTCAACATAAACTTCTACTAACAATCTCAGATCTTAATAGAATTTCATTATTAGTGAACTTAATCAAGTTTTGTGTCATTAAAACTATACATGTAAACTAACACTTAGTGGGACTAACAAGAAACAAGAGTCTTGGAGGGAAACATTACACATATTTCATCATTGATGACTATAGTAGATATACCTAGGTAATGTTTCTTGCATCCAAAGATGAAGCATTTTTATTCTTTGAGAAATTTTCCAAGCATGTACAGAATGAAGAAAGCTCTCATAGTTGCCATAAAGAGTGATCATGGTGGAAAGTTTGAAAACCATAAGTTCACATTCTTATGTGAAAATAATGTTATCTTTCAAACCTTTTCTCCACCAAGAATGCCCTAGCAGAATGGGGTGGCTAAGAGGAAGAATTGATCATTGCAAGAGATGTTAAGGACTATGTTGAGCGAATATAATCCGCCACAATATTCTTGGGCTGAAGCTATGAATACTACATTCTATGTTATCAATAGAATTCATACTAGGCCATTACTCAACAAGACTCCATTCAAATTGTATTATGGCAAGAAGCCTAACATATCATACTTCCGTACTTTTGGCTGTAAGTATTTCATTCTTAACAACAAAAAAGGAAACCTTGGGAAATTTGATAGCAAATCTGATGAAGGGATATTCCTTGGATAATCAATTGTTTGCAAGGAATTTAGAGTATACAGCCTGAATAATAGATTTGTAGAAGAGTCTATTCATGTCAAGTTTAATGAATTTACTAACTTTTCAAAGAGAACAAGTAATTTTGATGATAAAGAAGATCGACTCACAGCAAGCGTGGAGAGGATGAACTTACAAAACTAAGAAAAAACAAACTCCATAAATAGAAACAATAGGGGATGATGTAAATAGACAGTTTGGGCCATCCACAAGTGAGGTAAATGAGGAAGGTAACTCTTCTTTTCCTAGAGATTGGAGGTTCATGTATGCTCATCCGGAAAATCAGATAATTAGTAATGTGTATAATAGAGTTAGGACTAGATCTTTTTATCACCAAATAAATGATAATTTTGCCTTTATTTCTCAAAAAGAGACAACTTGCATAGACCATGCTTTAGAAGATGAGAATTGGATTTTAGCTATGCAAGAAGATTGGACCAATTTAAGAGAAATGACGTGTGGACTCTTGTTCCAAGAACAAACTATAACGCCTCGGCCTCCCAAGGTTGTTATTCCATTTTACATTGTAATTACACTATGATCTTACCATGATTTTCCCACTTTCAGGGTGGGGTAACTTTGATATCTTTTTTTAGTTTACCTAATTTCTACAAAAAATTGGATAGAGTCTCCCCTAAAATGGGGCTGCCCACCTAGGGTACAAGCATTCAACATTTCTAATAATATATTTCTAAAATTAAAATTCATAAATAAGAAATAAAGTACTCCATAATTCACCTTCACACCACCCCTAACTCCACAGGCTCCCCCCCCCCCAGGACTGCAGCTACATCATGATGGTAATGCATTCACTTCTCCACCATACACATCTGTCCTCATACATCATCTACATTCGTATTCCATTATTACACTGTTATGCCTATAAATTATAATTATACATCATTGAATCTTTAATACAATTATACAATGACCTATAAATTTTCAATACAAAATATTATCTCAAGCCTTGGTTGGGAGATAATACTTGACCTACCAACTAAAATTTTAAACAAGAAGACATGAGTCCAGGTAACTCAGTAAGTAGGCACAAATAATAGAAGATAAGAATGAATAATCAAGAACATCACATGTTCATATCTAACAACATATATGGTTCTTTCTATTCCATTCAACAATTCTTAATATTTCACATTCATAATTTTATCCACAATTGTATAATATACAAAACCAATTTCTAAATGAAACTAGAGGATGCACACTATCCTCAATAGTCACTTAACCATATCTCAAGCAAAACCCTAAGTATTTAAATTCAAAGGATATACATTATCCCTTATATCCATATATCACAACCAAATAACCATCTATCTTAAACATATATGTGTTGAACCATGTTATGTAGCTTGATTTTGATGACGAACATTCTTAACTAAGTATGTTTTGATGATGAGTAAAAGCATGAGTGAAACATTAAGGTACTAACATTTTGCTCTCAAGAATGTTGTAGAAAGATAAACTCATACTCAACTTGAAAATAACCTTTATGATGACAAAAGGAAGATATAAAAAAAATTCTCTTACAAAACTAAGTATATAAAATTTCACATATACTTAAAATAGAATCTAAAGTGTTGAAGACATGCTTGGAAGCCAACAGACCATCTTCGGAGTCCTTCTTGCATGCTTCGGAGAAAATTGCATTGCTTTAGACACGTCTTAACGAACTTTGGAGAAGACAGTTGAAGCTTCGGAAACTGACATCATATGGCACAGAAATATTTAGATAAGCATTGGAGTCTTCACAAGTATTAGCGCACTTTAGAGAAAATTTAAATACTCCAGACAAGTTGCAGCATGCTTCAGAAAAAGTTGAAGAGCTTCAGAGAAGTCATGAAAATCTCAAAGATATCTCTGTACACTTTGGAAACAACATGATAAGCTTTGGAGATAATCAGTTATGCTTCAGAATAAATAGACAAGCTTTGGAGAATGTGAAGTCATGTTTCGGAAAGAATTTAAACAATCTTCAGAAACAATGATCATGCTTTGGAGATGTTAAACCATGCTTCGGAGAACCTGAATTCACATTTCAGAAAGAATTTAGACAATCTTCAGAAATAATGATCATGCTTCGGAGATGTTAAACCATGCTTTAGAGATGTTAATCAAGCTTCAGAGATGTTTGACCAAGGCTTCGGATTACTTTTCTGAAGGCAATATAAGTTTAGAAAATCTAAACTTCTCTCAACAAGTGACTAACGCAACTAAGAAGGATTACTATCACTTTGGAAAATCTGAAGAAAATAAGTCAGATTATCCAAAATCAGTCAAGACACCACATGCTCACTCGTCTCTTTAGAACACTTGATACAAAAGTGAACATTTGGAAAAGTCAGCGACAGAAGTAATAGACTAATACCAAAAGGCAGCAAAGTCAGACATCATAAAAAGATAAGGTAAAGAAAAATATTTTCAAACATTTGAATGTTTGTCAAGATTAGCAATGGAAAAATCTCTCTCAACCTATAAAAGAGAGATTTAGAAGCAGAAGAAAATAACCCGATTGAATATTTTTCAAACTTTGCTGATCACACGAAGAGCATTCATAATCTTCCTCCAAAAGTTCAACTCCAACGGATACAACTCAGTCAGAGCTATCAAAGTTCAAATCTCTACCCGATCAAGGAGTTTGAATCTTTTACTCTTACTATTTAATCTTTCACTTAAAATTCTAAATTTATGTACAAATCTACCTAAGTAAGAGGCATTAATCCGTACACTTTATTTTAGTATTTGGCAACATAAGTAGAGTGGTTGGTATTTATGTATAGAGATAAGCAAGTAGGAAACTTGCTGAAAGGGTGTAAGTTTGTTGGTGAGCTTTGGAAAAACAACAGGTTGTGAAAGTTTCTGGTTAGCTTGGAAAACTAGTAAGTTAGTTGGTAAGCTTGTTGTAAAACTAATGTGTATTTGATCAGGTTGATCAAGGGATTAGTGGAACCTGAGCTTAGTAGAGAAGACTGACCCAAAGAAGTGGAGTAGGAACCCAAGAAGGGCCGAACCACTATAAAAATCTTGTGTTGTTATTGTGCAATCTACTTTATTTATTCTTTCAATACCATAATCATTTGATTTGGGCCAAAAGTTTTAAAAGCTC
>JAYJMB010006668.1:0-10837 GCA_036873735.1 Pouteria campechiana | reverse complement strand
GGACAAATATTTCTTAGGAGCATGAAAGAGTTAGAATATTATGTGATGAAAATAATGCAGTCCTCACTTGTTTTTTTTTAACTGATTTTCGTCTTGGATCGAATAGGGATCGGATGGAGTGGAAGGGCTATGGCCAATCATCATCATAATTGCCACATATGCATTATGCAATAGGCATTCTTTGACCAAGTGAATCATTGCACTTGATACCACTTTCTTCGTCTAGTAAGCCAAAATCTATAGAATTTAAGTAAAATCAGCCATGAATCTGCAGAATATTTGATTTTAGGAAATTCCCATTACCATCAATTCAATACATAATGCAAATTGCGACAAGTCCAGCCGCCATTGCACGTGTAAACAAGACAACGAGGAGTAGATTTGCAAGGGCATCATGATACATATGTTGAAAACGGAAGATGAGATTAAAAGTAGATTTGACAACAGAAGTGCAATGAATGACAACGGCAATAGCTGTGATAGACTCGAGACCTTCAATATTCAAGGCACGCTATTTTTTATTTATTTTGATTCACGTGGCTATTATCTATTCTTTGAATCTGACCATTATTTATTTGATTAAAATAATATCTAGTTTTTTACATCACTAGCTAATTATTTTGCTTAAGAAAAATGAGCTTTTCATGTTTCATGATAACAAAGGTTATCTAGGGGTTGATGGGTTGTGGGCATAGAGTTGGATGCAGTTGGAATGCAATGAAAATGATGTAAGTAATTCGGGGAAGATGTCAACATAAAGTGAATAAATTTGAAATTTTGAGAAATGGGTATTAAATAAAAATATAAGTAATGTGAAAAAAATAAATCCATGCAAACACTACCGTAAACATGCAACCCATCAGCCCTTAAAAAGGATAATAATAGAAATATTTCACAGTTTTTCACAAAATATGCAATTAAAAACTTCTGAATAGCCATTTTAGAATGAAAGTTAACTCGATTGGATATTTTTGAAAAATTAAAAGATTATGTCTGCTTTGAAATTGTAAAATGAAAAGTTTACTTTTTATTCGTTTAACCCTGCTACATAGGAAAGTACGCATAATCCCCCGCACGGTGACTATCCTGACTATCAATGGTTAGCATCTTCTTAAATATTTCAAAAATATTGATAAAATTGTAATTATGAATAAAAAAATGTAAGTACATCTACATATGCCCCTTATAAAAAAAGAAAATGTAATGATGAAAAAATAAATTCAACTATAGAAAAACAAAGTTAATAAGCATCATTTACCTTTTTTAGATATGAGGTAAATGTCTAGCCCACCTATTATTATTTCCAATTACCTCCTCACCGGTGGAATGTTTCCATTTACCGACTCCAATTCCTCCACCATTTTATACAAATAATTGATCTATTTTATTTTTATTTATAATTGTTATCCCCTTTGGCATTCTTCAATCCATTGAGTTTTGAGATTTCTGTCATGTGTGTGCGTGTGTGTGCATATTTTTAGGTTGTCCCCCGACCTCTCTCTGAAAATCTCATGTGAAGATCTCGTAAGACAAAAAAAATATTAGAGAGCACTGGAGGTGGTTTCGGTGTGGCACTCAAATGCTCAAGTCAATAAGTAATCTTAGTAGGAAGTATAAATAAGAGAGAGAGTTTAGAGAGTTTATTCAAAAGAGTGTATACCTTACGTATTTGTAGTTGAACATGAGGGATATATTAAGAGATATATAAAATCTATATGCCGATAAGATGAGGATTCCTGTCTGGAGGAAGATTTCAGAAAAATACGCATCCTCAGTCTTAGTCTCACGAGACTGCATAATAACCAAAAAATCGAAAAATGTATACTATTAGAATTGGGATATGACATTACATAATGTCAGTTTGATAAAGAGAGAGAGTGTGTGTGTGTGTATATATATATATATGTATATATAAAATAGATAGTTTTGATTTCGTCAAAGTATTTTGGTGGAGCCTACTTGGACTAGCTCCACTTTAGCCTTTGGTAGAACTGGGTTTAAGTGACCACTCTCTTTATATATGTGTATGTACGTGAAATTCTCTCACTACATATTCAATATAGGCAAGTGATTGGCTTGCAGATAGATGTAGGATTTGCTCGATCGTATCATCATCTAAATCTCACAAAGTAATATGGTTAGGAATGACGTTGGCAACGGGCCTGAATCGGGATATTGCTAGATAAGCCTGATAGTTCTGGATCAGTTTGGTTAAAACAGGCAAAGTCTTTCCTATACTTGGGTTGGGTTCTCATGCAAGGCTTTATTGGACCTGTTTGGCCTGACCGCGAAAAAAAAAGACCGCCACCATCTTCATAACTCATAAGGTGTCCGTCAAGCTGCCAATAAATTAAACTTTTAGTCCCACTGACAGCCCTAATTTCTAATTTCAGGTAAAAGAGGAGGATTGTAATGCGAGGATGGCAGTCAGAGTCAATCTTATTCAACTTCTTATGCCATAAATTTCATCATTAATTACTTGACTGTGGATTGGACTATGAAGTTTTTCGAAACTATTCAAGAATAGTTGTATGCAATATTAACAGTTTTTAATATGCGCAACTTTGACTTTGAAGAACTTAAACTCTCTTAGATCAGGCTCGGTGCACAGAGCCGTTGACGGCGCAGAGACTTGTCATGGCAAATCCCGCTTGTTAGGAATCTCTAATATTGAATATCCATTGTCTAGATATCACCATGACTCCAAATGCGTCTTCTTTTGGAATCCTTTTATGGATTATGTATATGGCTACATGTATATATATATACATATATACCCCTCATGCTAGACTACAAATACACCAATTATGTACTCTTTTAAATAAGTTCTTTCTTTATTATTTACATTCCCTGCTAAGGCCCTTACTAACTTGAGCATTGGAGTGCATACATCAAGACTATCTCGATGCCTTATGCCTTTTTCTCTATCTTACAGAATCTTTATCATGGATTATCTAGAAAGTAGTTTCGGGTGTGACCCAAACACAATTTTAATTTAATCTTTAAAAAATTGGGTCAATTGGTTAGAACTAACAATTTAGATTACTTTTAACTGATTAATTTTGGTAAAATTCTAAAATATCTTCATCGATTCTATAAATATAAGATGAAATTTTAGTTAAAATAAGTTATCATTAGTATAAATATATTGATGTATATATGAATTTATGTATTTGTATTTAAAAATAATTTAATCATCAGTTTTACTATTTCATAAATTTATGAATAGATTTTAAAATTTTAATGGGTACGATTAAAAAATATTAAAATAAAAAATACTTATACATTTATTTATATAATATTTTGACAAGCACTGCGCAAATCAAATTAAAATTTGAGATTGATTCCTATGCCTGATCTTAATCCAATTCTATTTTATAATCTAGTAGGTTTGAAGTATATCTTGAGTCTTGAATATTTGAAAACATCACTGTTGTGCGCAGACAAATGGCGAGTCTTCGATATTTCATAACCAAAACTGTTTACGTCAGTTTTTTTTCACGAGCTTGTTGAAGTCAGCTGCCAGATGCACCGCAGGTAGCACAAACGGACAAAGTTGCCGTCAACTGATAGAAGGCTGTCAGCGAGTATTCTATTCTATTATTTTATTGTATCTATTTTACATCTAATTTATCAATATAAGTAGTGATATTTTAGAAATAAAGTCCACATAGTAGTGGTTTAGATTCTATCATTTAAAAATTAAGTCATGTTTGATATATTAACTAACAACCTCCACTCATTGACTTTAGAGATTTTTAATATTAATAAAATATATTATAGTTCATGCTTTCTAAACTAATGTGAATTTTCAAGTGTATAGGGTTGCCAGCAAGTGCGTAAGAAAGTTGCATGCCCCAGCCACCTTAAGTGGCAAGCCTAGGTTGACTAAGTGCTTGGAAAACATCTCTTCGTACGTCACCTCCAACGTCTGCACGGGATGGAATGGATTTCTGCTGCCGCTGCTACCTTCCATGCCACTGCCGTCGACCGTCCATTAACCCTTTGCCGCTGCTGACTTCCATGCCAAAGCCGTCGACCCAACCGTCCATTAACCCTTTGCCACTGCTGACTTCCATGCCAATGCCGTCGATCGTCCATCAACCCTTTGCCACTGCCAGCTCTCATCACCGCCATTCGTTCGCCTCTCACTTCCGATGATGATCTGCGTCTAGAACCACAACAATCTCACTACAACGGATCCGAAATTCTTGAGCATAAAGGCCCAAATCTCCTTCTCGCTACAGCAACAGCAACCCCCCCATTTTACTTATCCAATGTTTAATAAATGAGTTTAATTTATTTATTTATTCATTCGAACTAAGTTTACAACTTAAGTTTAGAGAAGATACCGCTGTTGATTAATGTAAAAGCTCCATTGCTTTACAAAAGCTAGATGTTCCTACTAATTAATATAGGCTCCCATTTCTGCTTTAGCAAATTCAAATCATAGAACATGGATACAATTTCCGCGGTTCCACCAGAGACAAGACAATTGGCTAGCAGAGAGTTTTGAATAGCTTCCATGTTTCCGTCAAAGATATCTTGTCGATTTCCTTTGAAAATAGCAACATACTCTGTTTCCCAAAAATCCAAGGAAATCAAAGCAAATCATAGCCGTTAACAACGGGCAGCTAACCATGCGCTTCCATGGTTTTGTCATACACCAAGTGAACAACCCATGGATCCATGGCTTTGTCAGATGCATATTAGCCTTACGCAGTTTCGCAAGATGCTAGGCAAATGGCTAGCAGGGGGTTTTGAGCGGCTTCGCCTTGCGCGCTTCCGCAAGATGCTAGGAAAATGGCTAGCAGGGAGTTTTGAGTGGCTTCCTGAGATCCGTGGTTCTGTCAGATGCCTGGAAGGCAACCATGTGCAGTGTATGCCTCCATGGCTCATGATTAGAGGGTAAGCTATTATTTCAACGGTTCAATTAAATGTTAAACAGGAAAAATCCACTTCATATCACCAATGTCCTGCGAAGAAAAGAAGCAATCATTGATATCGTCCATTAATTCTAATTTATTAATTCATAATAAATTATTAAAGATTGTTTATTTAGTGCCATATTTTTGGGCTATGAATCATCAATCATTGAAGGATGCGAAGAATGATCGATGAAAAACCCTTCGGCTAGTTGAAGTATTTCATTACTATGTGGATGCCCCCATGACGTTGCATGCATATGATGATGATGCTTATGATGAATAATTAATTCATAGTATTGATGGAGGATTACTCTTTCATAATTCATAACCTATTTGTTTTACATGATTTTTCATTGGAATTAATATTCCCCAACTGATTCTGCGTGACTTCCCATCCAAATTTCAGCAATTAATAGCACTAAAGGGGGAAAGCTTTGGACCGACTCCCTTCATGGGGTTTATGCTACTATAGAGTGTCTCGTGGAATACATGAAATACAAAGACCCCAAGCTGACTCTACTTGAAAAGATTGGTCAGATGAATCAAGAATGTGAGGGAAGACTCTCCATAGTCCCAAGGCCCAGTGGCTCCATGGAAGCCTCCTGCATATCTGCTTCCTATTGTTAAAACTGCCACTTGCGGCTCCGTAAGAGAGGCGAGGTCATGCGAAACCACATATATTCCATTGATGGTTCCATGACAAGATAGGTGGACTATGAAGGAACATCCTTGAGGAGGAAGCGACAGCTTACTCCATCACTATTGTGGCTTAACTCTCTATAGAAATCCTCTGTAAAGTCTCCACTGTGTATGTCCACTCCACACCAATTTTGCTTTTCCAAGAAGCGGAAGCATAAATCAATAGGAAGTGGAAGTGTGAACCAAGTAAACCAAGTAGTGCACCAAGTCTAGATCTTTCAGGAAGATGAAACATAAATTAAGCAGCAACACCCTTTCCAGAAGTGGACACATATGAGAGTCAAAGGTGAACAATTCCAATTATGCCATGTGGCTCAAGGCTTTGTGAAAGTCCCACAGACCTTTAAAGGAGAGCCGCGAGAGGGGAATAGTGTCTTGCAAACACACGACAGGTGATCCCTCCAAAATTGATATTTATTCCTTATTGTCTGTTTGAAAAGGGAATATATTTTAGCTTGACTTAATAGATAGGATCACACGATTATCCTGCATGCCCAAAAAGTACCTTACATTTATTTGAATATTTTATATTTATTCTAGAGGAGCGCCATGATGCTTTTACAAAAAAGTCAAATAATCATTTATTTTTAGAAGTATTATTGTCATTAGAATATTTTTAAAATGAGAATAAGATTTGAGACAAAGCCACATGCATTATGCTGTAGCATGGATTCATGTTGCCTAGGTGCTTACTCCAACATGCAGAAAAATTTCGGCAACCGTCACATGCGGCCACGGCTTCATGCAAACACATCCAATCTGCATTTCAACGGCTTTATTGTGATGCTCGATAGAGCTTGGTTTTGATTTCCAAAGAGAGTTACTAATAGTACTATGAAAATATTTTAGACTTCTCATATGGAGTGATTTTTATGCATGCTTCCCAATACATGGACATTTTTCAAGGAAGAGGCAGATCCATTGCCTCTAATATTGTAGGATGCCATGGGAAGTAGATTTAGT
Source organism: Pouteria campechiana (assembly GCA_036873735.1). Lineage (NCBI taxonomy): Eukaryota > Viridiplantae > Streptophyta > Magnoliopsida > Ericales > Sapotaceae > Pouteria > Pouteria campechiana. Next base: position 4,247 of record JAYJMB010006668.1, on the reverse strand, counting down.
ATTTTTAATATTGCAAGATGCTCCGAAAGGCAAATCTGATAGCTTTAATTATTGCAGGTAGCTGAGGAAATGACAAAAGACGAATCTGATATTTCTAAGATTGCAAGTTGCCATGAAGAAATATTCCAAGAACCTTGAATCTAAGGTTTTTTTATTAGTAAAATCTCTTCTACCTTCCTTTTCACATCAGTGTATAAGTAATTTAATAAAGCAATTAATAGATTCTCATGAGTTATTCAAAAGAAATTTTCTATTAAAGCCACCTCAATTTACTAATGCTTTTCCTAATTAAAACTGGAACGGGTCAAGAAGTCCAGTTTGGCAGTATCGAACTAAAGGGTGCCCCTGAATAAAGGTCATCAAGAAGACTATTTTAGTAGTACCGAACCAAAGAATGTGTTTGAACAAAGGTCGTTGAGTATTCTAGTTTTGTTCGTGGAACCAAAAAGCGGGTCTAAGAGAAGTCCTGGAGTTTCCAATCCCGCTATATGCCCGACTGGAAGGTGCACCTAAACAAAGGCCACTAACATTCTGTTTCCATTCACAAAATTGAAGAGCGGGTCTAAGAGAGGTCTTGGAGTTTCCAGTCCCGCTATATGCCCGACTGGAAGTTGTACCTAAACAAAGGCCACTAACATTCTGTTTCCATTTACAAAATTGAAGAGCGGGTCTAAAAGAGGCCCTAAAGTTTCCTATTATATGCTCAACTGGAAGATGCACTTAAACAGAGGCCACTACCATTTCAGTTCCATTCTCGGAATTGAAAAGCTGGTCTAAGAGAGGCTCTAGAATTTTTGGTCCCACTATATGCCCGATTGGAAGGTGCGCCTAAATAGAAACTACCAGCATTCACGGAATTGAAAAGTGGGGTTCTAAGAGAAGCCTTAGAGTTTTCGGTCCTGCTATATGCCCAACCGGAAGGTGTGCCTAAACAAAGGCCACTAACATTCTAGTTCTGTTCGCAAAATTGAAGAGCGAGTCTAAGAGAGGCCCGAGAGTTTCCGGTTCTATTATATGCCTAATCGGAAGATAAGAGAGACCTTGGAGTTTTTAGTTCCACTATATGACCAACTGGTGAGTATTCTGGTTCTATTCTCGAAACTGATGAGCAAGTCTAATAGAGGCCCTAAAGTTCCTAGTTCCATTATATCCCTAACCAGAAGGTGTGCCTAAACAGAGACCTTCAAGAAGACCAGTTTTGTATAACGAAACCTAAGGCCGATGTGAGTGAAGTCATCAGAGTTATCAATTCCAAAAAACAGAAGCAAAGGGTGACCTAAGTAAAGTCGTCAGAGTTACCGATTCCCCAGAATGGAACTGAAGAACAACCTGAGTGAAGTCGTTAGAGTTATCTGTTTCAAAGAACGAAACCGAATGATGACTTAAGCGAAGTTGTCAGAGTTACCGATTTCAAAGAATGAAACCGAATGACAACTTAAACAAAGTTGTTAAAGTTATTAGTTCTGTGGAATGAAATCGAAGGACGACTTGAGTAAAGTCGTTAGAGTTACCAGTTCTGCAAAGCATAATTGAAGGGCAACCTGAGTGAAGTCGTCATAATTACTAGTTCCACGAAGCAGAACCAAATGACGCCCTGAGTGAAGTCGTCATAGTTACCAGTTCCGTAGAATAGAATCGAAGGATGACCTAAGTGAATTTGTTAAGTTTTTCGTTTCAACAAAGTTGAAATTAGACACTAAAGTAAGCATAAATAAAAGGAGTAAAGGTCATTTAAAAAATCCTACTCCAAAAAACTAAGTGTTGCATCATCTATCACATTTATCACATCTCAAAAGTACCATCTAAACAAAAATATGTAGAAGCATTGAAATATATACAGAAGATCAAGCACATAAAAAGACATGTTCCACCATATTTCCTTAAAAGGGAATTTGTGTTAGAGAATTCTAACACAAGTACCCAATTATCTAGTTGACATTATGCCACATAAGATCTCAATACAAATAAGATATCTCTTCCAACAACTACGCAGTTCTTTAAGATAAAGATTAGGGATGCGTATTCTTCTAGAATCTCCCCTTAGACAGAAATCCTCATCTCACTTACATATAGGTTATGTATGCATCTCGGCTACGCACTTGCATCAAACTATAAATATATATAGATATGTAATCTCAAAACACAAGCTCTTGGTAGTATCTCATTCTCTTCAAAAGATTCCTGATTATCGACTTTAGCGTCGGAGTATTCAAGCTAAGAACACTCTCGTCGTCCTCTGACATTTGTTCTATTCTTGAAGTATTCTAATTTTTACATGCAGTGTGATATTTACTTTATTTTTATAAAAAAGGTAAAAATTTGTACAATCTTACGTGGGCATCATCAATATCCCTGCTGTTATAATTTTTCTCTCCGGGTTTTATTTTTTTAAATTGTTGGCTTCCGTCCCGCGAGTCCATTCTCATCGAAGCCTTCCTCAGATGCCCCGCCGCGGGCTCCCAACGTACCCGCATGATGATCCTTAATTAAGCTAGATTACATTTTCATCCGTTTGGTTTAGATATACGAATAAAATGCTCATCATGCCTAGAAGAAGGTGCATCCCCTCCCCTCCACACTTGTCTCCGTTCAATCCATCTTGGTGGATTTTAAAAGTTGGAAAATCCCACATTTGGAACAAGATGTTTTGGAAAATTAGTTGGAACAAGGGTGTCAACATGACATCAAGTCACCAATCAAGGAATAAATAGCATCCGGCTGTAGGTTTGTAATTACAACAATTAGCAATTATAAAATCATGTGAGTAACTTTTTTCCTTTTTAATGAAACTTTTGATTTTCTTAAGTTGCAACTTGGCTGATAATTAGATCCTTTAACATCACGTCGGATCCTACATAAGGTTTTAGAGTACTTCTATTCTATACAATGTTTTAAAAATAATTTAATTATTTAACTATGAAAGCAAATCACACTAAATAAAAACTGTAAAATTATATATTTATTACCAAAATTATGATTATAAAAATTTTCTTTGTATATTTATTTAGTCAATATATGCATACTTCATTATTCAAAATGTATGTATAATGTAATATAACTCACTTACTACCTCAAATTGGAACATATCGTTTCATGATTATTTTGGTGTGGTTTGTCTGATCTAGATGATTTTTATTAAAAATAAATAAATTATATTTGAAATATTTTGTATCATCAAACTGTACAAGAGGAACGGACCTAATGCAAGACCCCTTTGCTTGCTCTGCCGACTGCCCGAGGCGTGATCAGAGGAACGAACGGCGTTAGTCGCCGTTATTTGAACCGCTACGCATCAATGCTCGTTACCGATGGGATCCGGGTCCCACTCGAGCCGCTCACGTCGGTGTAGCAACTGCTTCGCCTGATCCTCTGAATCCTACTCGCGCGAGTATCATTCCCATTTGGATGTGGCGCGAGAGCTGCGCCTATCAGGCTCTCACTATAAATTCACGCCCGCACTAGCGCCCGCCCGCCGCGATCCGTCGCTGGCTGCTACGCAGGATCGAGAGAGAGATGGCGTGGGAAGGAGATATCGACGATCTTCCGAAGAACGAAGCGAATTACACTGCTCTAACACCGCTCTGGTTTCTCGACCGAGCGGCGCTCGTCCATCCCGACCGAAAATCCATCGTCCACGGGCCCCGTGTCTATACGTGGCGGCAAACCTACCAGCGATGCCGCCGCTTCGCTTCTGCTCTCCACAGCTGTTCCATCGGCCCCGGCAAAACGGTTCGTCCCTCCATCTCGACCCTCCATTTCCCTTCTTCTTTATCTTTCTTCTTCTTCCTTCTTGAGAACTAGAAAAAGTTTTAGCAGAGCTGAAAAGGCCTTTTTTTAGATGAAGGAGAAATTCGTGTGTTTCTTTTTTAATTATAAAATCTTAGCTTTATTTTGATTGTTTTACATATATGCCGTACATCTGGGTGGGGCCCACCAAGGTGTGGGATGGATGGGAAGAAGTTCTCTGATTCGATCGTTAGTGGTGCCCGACCTGTGAATTTTTAGAGTTGCGAAGACCAATTCTTGATGCTGTTCTGTTCGCTGCTTAGTCGCAGTTGCTCCATCATACGCACGAAATCGTGTTTATTTATTTATTTTTTTATAAGGGGGATTGGAATTGTCTCATTGAAGAAAATTTGGGAAGTGGGTGGGTTCATTCAGATGGATGGCGTGTTTTTTTTTTTTTTTTTTTTTTTTTTTTTTTTTTTTTTTTTTTTTTTTTTTTTTTTTTTTTTTTTTTTTTTTTT
>JAYJMB010006667.1:0-10838 GCA_036873735.1 Pouteria campechiana | reverse complement strand
TGAATACAAGCAATGGGATTCTCAGTATCCCATTTCAACATTATATTTGAAAGATAGCCTACTTACCTTGAGTGAGACGCTATACACTCCTTAAGCTCTATGACTTTTCATCATTCTCAGATCATCCTGTATAGAGCAACAATCTCATTCATTTACAAGAAGATTTCACTCAAGCATATCAAGTAATCAATTACAACTTTTATGGATTGTACTTGGCTTTTAAGAGGTTCATATGACTTTCAAGTGCATAGCTGCACTTTAGCATTATCCATAACATTTCTAGCTTTCATTCTTTTTCTAATCATTCCTTAATCATATTCATACATTATCTTAATATTTCTTTCATGGCCAATATTAGGCTACCAGGGATTCACTTATCACATCATTTTCCTCATGGAAGCATTTTCTCACTCATATCATAGGCGTTAACTAATTCATACATTCTCAATAAGGTATTTCCGAAACATGTAATAACCATCATCTTACAACTTATTAACTTCATTCATAATGACTTAACCTCCATAATAGGTTAATTAGCCTCAAAACCTCCTTAAAACCTTTTAGTCATGCTTAATACACAAATGCATCTCACATATATCATAATGAATACTGAAATAACTTTAAGACAACTCAATTAAGCCTTTAAATTAATTAATTCTTAGCTCACATGGCCCACACAGGAAAACCCTTTTTAATCACGATTAGGGCATAGTCCAAAATTCACATTTTTCACATCCAATCAATCTAAACAAGTCTCACAACATTATTCTTCATGCATTAATTGTTTCCCCCATTATTATTACTCATAAAACACAAAAATGGGTAAAAATCACTATTAATCTTCCCCATAATAACTATTCATGATACCCTAACTAAGCCAAATTCATGAATTATCATGCCCAGTTCACTATAATCAACAATTAAATCATTTCCCTCATGACTAATATGACATAAACCATAATATATTAATCAATTTCTACTATTCCTAAAATTCTATAAAATCCTAGCATATAAAAATCCAATTTTTCAATGGGAAGGAGCAACTAACCATTTAATCAAGCATGGATGACACCCATGAGAGTGATTACAAGCTTAAAACTTGAAGACACTCCTTCCAATTGCAAGAAGTCAAACTTTCTTCCATTTTTCACCATTCAAGCATCAAAAACCCAAGCCTAGAAGCATACCTGCATGATTGCTCATCTTAATCCTCATGCTTTCTACCACAAATGGCAAGTTTTGGACCTCAACGGGGTTAGGGCATGGGTTTAGGAAGAAATGGTACAAATGGGGCAAAAACAGGGCAAAATAGGCTTTAAAAGGTCAGCCAACTGACTTAATAAAAAAATAAAGCCACAACCTCTAATTTTTGAGCCACGGCCTCAAATTTTGTTGCCTCCTCTACACCCCTTTTTAAAAAAAAATGAAGCCGCAGCCTCGAATTCTATAGAACCAAACAGTCCCATTGTTTCAACAATATCTCCCTCATACAATATTGAAATTATGTGATTATTGATGCATTTGAAAGATAATTTTAAGGAATACAATTTTCATGTTGAATAGTATTCTTAAAACAGCCTCCATATATGTCAAAAAATTAAATAAAGTTACCTAATTTGGTAATTTCAGTGCTTGTTACTCATATGGAGTAGTTTTGGTACATTAATCGTAACTTTCTTATGCTATCTCAAAATCATGTCATTCTTATCACTTAGAAACAAAAATTCAAGATCTATAACTGTTATGTTGAACACTTTCCAAATTATTCCATTATCCATGTCAAACATTGATCACAAATAACCCCTTCTTCAAATTCAGCATTTTCTTAACACACTGTTGTGCTCCATACAAAATCTCACTTTTTCAGTTACATTAAAAACAACTCTAATATATTCAATTATTCAAGTTTCAATTTATCAAATTTGACACCTCAAGTGTTATAGACCTCTCTCCTTACAAAAACTTTTGACCTAGAAACTTTACATCTTATTCCACATATAAAGATACTTAGTCATCCTCTATGTAATTCTTTCAAATGAACACATTTTTCTAGATTCCGTTAGTAGTTCTTTCTATCTGCATAGCATCATCAATATTGGCATTCATATCTAATGTTGCCTTAATTCAATTCAAACAGAAACTTTTCTTTGTATTAATTAATTCAACCAATTCTTACTTCTACTACAATTTCATTTATGTTAAAACATAGAATTAGTGGACAATCTCATCATAGTTCTTCAATAACATAAGCCATTCTACATTTTGGAACACATTTCAATGTCAATGAATAATTGAATCATCATTTGATCTTCATAGAGTTAAACATTTTTATTCATTATCCACTCTATAACTATCTCAAATAAACAAACCAAATTGCATTCAATATACAATACTTAGTCATGAAACTTTATAGGTTCATTCTTTCAATTTCAAACACATTATAAACTCATCATTTATATATTTAAATATGGTGCATATTGTAACACCCAGGGTGTTGAAAATGAGGAAAACTTTTGTCAAAACATGTATGTGGGCATTTTGTGATGATTTGAAGGATAAATATATAATTTTTTTTGAAAGTTGATATGCATTAAGTGAGCTTATTAGAAAAATTAGAATGAGTTAAGTTATAGATGTGGGGATAACATTGACATGATCTTTAGTACACATAATGAGGAATTAGTATGTATTTTAGTGGGATTTATTGTTTTTATAATGACTTATTAATAAGGAATTAAATACATAAGTGAAATTTAAGTTTAAAGTGGAGAAAAAATCCAAAAATTGGAGGTTATTAAATCGACGTGGCGACACTAGTAAAGGATGCCATGACATTGTTGTAGAACAGAGGATAATTGGGCATGATGCCGCAACATCAGAATTGGATGTCATAGCACTAGAAAAGGATGCCACGACATCGTTTTAGAAGAGAGGAGGATTGGGCATCCAGCAAAGTGGATGTCGCACCATCAGAATTAGATACCACGACACAGAACTGAATGCCATGACATCACTTCAAAATTTTTATGGCATCCAGCAACTTAACATCGTGGCACAGGTTTTTGATGTCGCGACATCAGTTTTGTGGGGTGTCGGAGCATCAAAAAAATTTGAATTTTTAAATGCTATTCCATCCCATTTTTCTTTCCGCCCATGCCCTAAAGTCTTGGCCTAACCCCATTCATGTCTAAAACTTGGTTATTTTGCTAGGAAACATGGGGATGTAGATGAGTAATCACCCAAGCATGCACCTAAACTTGCGGATTAATTGTTTAGATGATGAAAGAAGGTGAATAATCCAATTTTGTTAGGATTTATGGTGGAATCTTGTAGAGTTGGAGTCGAATTCTTGTGTAAGGCAAGAAGACATGCTCAAATTGAATGGTAAGCCCTTTTTCTCTATCAAATTTTATGAATTTGGCTTGCTAAGGTTAGTGAACATGAACTGTTGCGGGCAAATGTTGGGGTTTTTGATATTAAATCACAAGGAAAACAATTTATTCCAGTTTAACAATGCTTTGAAACTTAATTGTGCCCGAGAATTGATGGATTTTTTAAGCTAGGATTTTATGTTAACTATGAATAGTGGATTTTAGGAAGATGAACACTGATTTTGCCCCAATTTTGTAGCTTATGAGAAATAAGCATGGGGGAAATTGATTAAGGCATGTATTAGACTGTTCATGAACTTGATTAGGTATAAAACATGATGATTCATGTTGGTTAGGGTTTAGGGAATGTTGATAATTAGGGAAAACTTATGATTTAGATGTAACTGCTATGGGAAAATTTGTAATTAGTTAATTGTGATATTTTTTGGATGATTTAAGCATGAGAAACTATTTTGAGTATGACAATGGAATGGAAGTAAATTGGAATGTACTTAGAGGTTAGTTAGCATATTGTAAATGTTAACTATATGTTCAATATATTGGCTTTTGATTGTATATTGAGAAGTATGCAATTATGCATTTGAGAAGTATATGGGTTTAACAAAATATCAATCATCGTAGCTAATTTATTGGTTTGGAAGGAATTAGTTCAAGCAATGTTTGTAATGAATGAGATTTTATTCTATACAGGATGATCTGAGAAGGATGACAAGGCATGGAACTTGAAGAGTGCATAGTAACTCACTCAAGGTAAGTAAGCATTTGTTTACACTGGATAACTAGGGATAATGTTTATCCCTTTATTTCAAATTCCAGGCATGTTTTGTTGAATGTATGGGTAATAGCCCATTTGTGTGAATTTGGACATGTTTGTTTAACTAGGGATAGTGAATATCACATATTTGTTTAAGATTGAGTTGGTTTGGTTTGTTAAGGATACTAAGTATCCCTTGGATTGGAATATTTGATGTTTTGGGTTGATATGGATGTCTAATGCAAGGGATAGAGAATATTTCTTTGTTGTATGATTAATTTGATGAATGATTTAATATGGAATTGATTGATTGGATGGGAACGATAATGATTTCCCTTTTATTGTCAACTGATAACTATATGATCTTCTCATTGACATGGTTGCATATTTGGATGAATGAGGATTATGGTCTCCATAGTTTAATAGTAATTGATTGTTTATTGGATTAATAGTTGAGCCTCATAGTTATGTATTGAAGATGTGACTATTTGCTAGAGGCTATTTATATTTTGAATTGGATCATGCTACTGTAAATGGATTCTTGATTTTTATTATATTGGTCTGCTTACTGAGTTGCCCAGACTCACGCCTTCAATGTTATGATAGAATAACTTTTATCAAAAATTCATCAGTCATTGTATAATTGTATTCAAAGATCTCAATTGTATTAAATTATTAATGATGTATATTATAATGAGGTGGCATGTCATTATATTGATAAATGCATATGTTATTGAAATTGATTATGGGTATTACCATCATGGTGTCATACAGGTTCTGAGTTGTGGCTTAGTTGGGCTAATGGAGTCAATTATGATCGAATGATGATAATTATTGAAATTTTAGTTTTATATATGATAAAATGGTACAGGTTTAGAACATGTTAATATTGATATTAGAAATTCATTTGAAATATATGTATATCAGGTGTAAATCTTGAAATTACAAGGTAGACTGCCAAAATCTCGGCAGACTATTCCCTTAATTTGGGAAATTGTAGGGGACATAGTGAAGTGTAGAAGCCTTAGGATGAAGTGTAACAGACTAGGATCCGAGTACCCCCACCCTAAAAGTAAGGAAGTTGTAGTGAAAATGAAGGCAAATAACCTAAGTCACGCCTTGAAAGGCAAGGTGTGAAAGAGTGGTATCAGAGCCTAATAATGTATCTATGTGATAAATTTAAGTTGAGAGATGAGCCTAGAACCATGATGCCATTATATGTTTGGAAGAAATAGAAAATTACATGCAAGTATAGTTTGATGAATTCATGGGAAACATGGAACAACATTAAGAGTACATTGAAGGCATGAATTAGGGAAAAGAGGCAATCTGGTATAAATGCTATTCATATGATTGATTATGATATTGTATAGATGATATTGATATAAAATGAATATAATGATGCTATGACAGCACAAAGATGCTTTGATTATGTGTATAATTGATGATATTTAATTGTTATGAACAGAGTAGGCCAAGAAAGTGTGGTGATGCTTATATGCATCTTATTTGAACATTTGAATTATTATTGCTTTACAGGATATGTGAATTTGAAATGATGAAACTGTAAAAGTTTCATGAATAAGTGTTGGTAATTAAATTTAGTTTTGGTTTGTTTAATTGATTTATATAGAAATCATTAGATTTATTTGGTATATGTGGTTGTGTGAACCTTATTGATTATTTGATTATTTTAATTGATCCTGGCATGCTATAGCAACATATTTATTTTATTTTTATATGTATTTAGCGCAGAAATGAAAGAGCTTTGTAATGGATAGTATATTTGAATCTAAGGACTCCTTGATAGATTTTGGTTATGATGAATGACGTATTTATATATAATTGAATAACTTTGCTTGTGAGTAATTGAATTAAATGAATTGGATGAGGAATAGTGACTATTCCATTTGTTTGGTTCCATGGGTGATTCCATGGAAGGAGATCTCTAATCCTACTATGTTTCCATTTAACAATAATGCTGACAAAGTGGAAATTGAAATAGAGATTTTAAGCAAAGGAGAAGAAGTAAACATGACTAACAATGTGGAGAACCGAGTGGCTCAACAAGGACAACAAGCTCAACAAGCGCAACATGCTCAATAAGCACAACAACTGATGAAAGAGTTTGCACGCCCTACCATAGGAAGATCGTCTTCATGCATTGTTTTGAATGAAAATGCCAAGAACTATGAATTAAAGCATATACACTTTGACATACTTCCTTCTTTTCATGGTTTTGCTATAGAAGATCCTTTAACATTAATGTGTAATTTTTATGCAACTATCCAAACTTTTCCCTTGTAAGGTCTAACTGAGGATCAACTACGAATGAGATTTTTCCACACACCTTGAAAGATACAGCAAAAACTTGATTGATGACATTGAATCCTAGTTCACTTACAACTTGGGATGTTGTTTACAACAAGTTTATTGGTAAATTCTATTCTCATGCTAAAATTGCAAAACTAAGAGGTAAGATAACAACTTTTGCTCAGATGGAAGGTGATGCATTCCATGAGGCATGGGAGAGATTTAAAGCACTATTGACTCCATTTCCTCACTATGATATTCCTTTAGAGTTACTAATTCAATTTTTTTATGATGGATTGACACAACCATGCCAAGCCTTGATTGATAATGTTGTAGTTCGAGCCATGGGAGAAAAGACCCCAGAGGAGACATATGAACTATATGAGATGCTTGGGGTGAACTCATAATAGAAAAGTGTTAAAGGTAGGTCTAGAGAAATGTATGAAGTGAAATCTAACATTTAGGTCTTTGTGCAGATGCCAAAGCTTGCCAAGTAGATGAAGATGATGTGCTCCATGGTGATAGACCAGAAACAACCAATTCCCACTAAGGTATGTCCTATTTTTGGTTATTCTGATCATTCAAGCAACACTTGTCCTTCTAGTTTAGGACAAGCCAATGCGATGAATTTCTACAACCAACCACCCCTTGATGATCCATATCCTGGTTGGAGAAGTCATCATAATTTTTCATGGAACAATGATCCAAATCGGATTCAATTTGGAACATGTTTTGAATCAAAGAGACCTACTCTTGAAGAAACATTGTAAAGTTTTATCCAGGCAACCAAAACTTACTTCCAGAATGATGAAATGAGGTTCCAAAATATTGAAGCAAATTCCCAAAATATGGAGGCATCCATGAAGATGATAGAGACTCAATTGGGGCAAATTGTAGAGGCTATGCAAAGTCATACATCTAGAAAACTATCAAGTCAGCCTAAGCTAGTAAAAGCAATCACAACATTGGGAGGTGATAAGGTAATACATGATAAAGTTGGTGATGTGATTAACGATTCTAATGTCTTTGTAGTTGATGAGGATTCCTAACCCTCCACTCAACTACAAGCTACCACCACCTTATGATCCACCTATCCCATTTCCTGGGCATTTGGAGTTGAACAAAGTTGTTAAAAAACTTGAGATGACAATGAGAAAATTCTAGTGTTAGATGTTTTCTCATAAGAAAAAGCTGGTGAGATTATTGAAAATTCTAATGAATGCTCAGAAAAGGAGTAGATAAAAGAAAAATCTAAGCTAGAGTAATTGCCTCATTCTTTAAGGTATGCATCTATAGGCAGTGATTTATGCCTTCCAGTGATTGTTTCTTCTTCTTTTACAGGTATGGAGGAGGACACACTCATATAATTCAAAGACCATACTGTGAAGTTTGATATTTCCAAGGGGATGGAGAATGGCCTCAAGATGAATGGAGAGAATGGAATGATGGAGGAGTTTTCAAGAGAGCCCATAAACATAGTTAAAGGGGATGAATTAGAAGATACCGCATCATTCAATAATGTTTTGGGAGCACCGACATTTTCCAAGCCACTACTAAGTTTCAAAGAACTGGAACACAGAAAAGATAAATTCCATTTCAAAGATAGGAGGCCATAGTCAGGTTGAGACTTTAAATCAAGTGCTTCTTGGGAGGCAACCCAAGCTTTTTTCTAAAATTTCTTTGTTTTCTTAGCATGTAGTTTAGTATTTTCTTTAATTAGTGTTGTGATAATTTTGTTACAGAAGGAGGAATTCTAATTTTAGAGAATTGTAGATGCTCTTCCAAGTGTTGAAATGATGTCAAGCTAGCTCCAGAAGAAGAGGATGTGAATGTACTTAATTCATGGAAACCCTTGATCTTAAACTTCTTTCATTATTTCACATTGAGGACACTATAAAGTTTAAGTTGGGGGTGTTTGCCATTGCATTCAAGTGTAATCAGTTTTTGGGCAAAGGATTTGCATTCAAAAGTATTTAGTTTTTGGGCAAATTTTTTCAAATTTAGTTATAATTTTGATGAACTTGAACTTAGCTAAAGGAAATCTAAGAGCAACTGTGCTAACATGCTAGAATTGAAAAGGATGGATTCTCTCTTGATTATCGATAACATATGTTGAGTTTTTTTATTACCATTGCACATGATTTAGAAGTAATGATAGATACTATCTTGTGATTCCTCAATTCTTGTGATAAGTCCTTTTTCATGATTGATGAAAATTTCATTAAGCACATTATGTTATGATCATGCAAAGTGTATGTTGATTAGTTGATGATTTTATAAATTCAGTGTCTAATTTTAGTTGACATGAGCATGCTAGAACTTGTTTGATTATCCCTCGAGGCAAAATCCTAGATAAAATATTTACTTGGAACTGATTTAGGCATTCTTTGATCAGTTTGAGCCTTTCAAGCTAACCTAGAATATCATGTCACTAGTGTCCCCTTTGAACCTTCATGAAAGAATGGCATATGCAATGCATGTAAAAGACCGCCATTCAATTTTCTTTCTTTAGCCTCATCATCTAGACCATTTCAGCTTGAAAAACCATGCTTGACCTATAAGAGATATATTCTTTATGTATGGTTGTTAGAGAGGTATGAGTGATGCAAAAGAAATTAAGTTTGGGGAGAATTGAAAAGAAGAATGCTGAAAAAAGAAGAAAAAGATAAAAAGAAAAGAATCATTAGGTACTAATGTAGACCATAATAGGGGGGTCCACATCCCAATGAACTTGATAGAAAATAAGTTTGGGGATATGATAGTAATAAAGCCCATAATATTAAAAATAAAACAGAAAAAATCCCAACCAAAAAAATTAAGAGAGTGAACATTCATATGTAATTCCATTACGATCTCTTACTTTGTGAATCCTTCATTTCTTTGTTAGCCAAACCAAAGGTCCCAATACAAGCTTAATAACAACCTATTGATCCAAGTGAATAGAGTCATCTACATTAGTGGAGAGGGATTATGAAAAGCAAGCTTATGGGGTATTTTGTGAAGATCATTAGAATCACTAGTTTGCACATTATTGACTGAAAAGCATGCATGTAGCATGAAATTGACATTACACACACACACACACACTTTCACTTCATGAAAGGATTGATGAAGCATAAGTTTCATGAGATTACTTGCTAAGTGTCTTGAATGATTTTTGAATTATATATACATGTGTAATTTTTTTGGCATGTTCTTGATCATTGAGAAAGATTGTCCTAACTAATTCATGAGTTCAAATTTCAATTTTATTGAGGATGAGCAAATGAGTAAGTTTGGGGGTATTTGTTGAGTGTATTTTATTCACTTAAATTACACTTGTTTAAGCTTATTTATTTGCAAATTCTTGTTTCTTTTAGATGAATTTCATACTTATTTATTGAATTTTTTAGGTGTTTTGAAAATGGAAAAGAAGAGAAAATGGAAGGAAAAGATGAGGCCCAAAGAATGGAAAAGAAGATAGATGAAAAGGAACTAAAAATCAAGCTACAAAGGAGACATCAAATTAGCGCCACCGACACTAGGACCCATGACCACCACCATAGCCTAGACGGCAAACTGGCACCAGTGGTGACCCATAATTTTTATGGATTTTTTGCATTACATAGCTAGGGGATTTTTAAGTAAGAAAGTTAGGTTCTTGAGGGGTTCTTCTCACTTCCATTTTGGAGAGTTCCTCCTGAGTTTTAGAGGCTGACTTCTTGGAGTTTTCTGGTGGAGAAGAAGGAGAGATTACAAGAAGAAAGAAGAAGGAGAGAAGATATTCTTCATTGTGATCATCGTGCCTAAGGGAGTTGTTTTGGTTTTTCTTATGAACTAAATCTTTTTTTCTAGGGTGAAGATGTAGCCCTTTTTGATACTCTTTATTATGGATTGTTGTTTATTAATGCTATATGATTTTGTTTCATTCGTGATGTTGTTTTCAATGATTTAAATTATTTTATTACTTGATCTCGAATATTATAAGTTAGATTAATTATCAAAGCATGGTTAAGGTAGACACCATATGCTAAACCATGAGCTTCCTTGAATGCGAAGGATAGATGGTTAAGGTAGACACCATATGCTAAACCATAGTATTTTGGTTCTTATGTTCTTGAGCTTAATGGGTTTTCACCTCAATTGTGCAAAACACCACAAGTAATTGGAACGAATGAAAATACTTGATTTAAACCCGCATACCTAATGGTAATAATCTTAATTTTGAAAGAATGAACCCAAGTAAGGCATTGAATCCAAAATTCCATTAGCAAAAGGGTATCATCTAGTGGTGAAATCGGATCCCTGGACCTTTGCATCTTGTTAACCTTCTTGCATTATTTTTAGTCATTGATTTACTTACATTCCATTAAATTTCTAAATTTTTGAAATTACACCAA
>JAYJMB010006666.1:0-10838 GCA_036873735.1 Pouteria campechiana | reverse complement strand
ATTTTGTTATTAATTGTCATCAATTGATTACACTCGCTGTGTATATTAAAAAATTGGATATTCATACCTCAAGCTACGACTGGTTTTAATTATATCTTCATAATAAGATAAAACTCTTGATTAAAAAGAAAAGTACAATGCATCTTAAAGACTCAAAAATAAAACACACTATCTCAAATAAATGTGTCTTCTTTGGGATCACCAAGCACATTGCGATGACTTGAAATTTGGTGGTTGCCTCAAGCCAATGAGCGTAAAGGATGACTTGATTCTAAACTAGATTACTAGACTTTGGGTTAACATAAAGAATGAGTGTTTTGATCAAATTGGTTTATCCTGGATGAAATTGAGATCAGGTCATTTTTATTATTTAAATTGTAAAAAATTATAGAGATAATAAGTGGTTTACAATCTAATTAGTATATCCTAGAAGGACTCAGGGCTGGTTGATCTCAGTTATGTTTAAACTTGAAAGAGACTAGAAGAAAACAAGTGACCTAGGTTTGATTCAGCATTCATTTATTGTCCATGAAAAGCTTAAGAAGAGTGAGCCAGATTGATTGGATTTAGCTCGGCTTTCTCAATTACCCGTGAAAAGCTTAGGAAGAGTAAAATTAGTTCGGCTTTCTCAATTACCCATAAGAAGCTTAAGAAGAATGAGATTAGCTTGGCTCTCTCAAGTATCTATGAGAAGCTTAGGAAGAGTGAGATTAGCTCGGCTTTCTCAATTTCCTATGAGAAGCTTAGGCAAAGTAAGATCAAGATGATTGGATTTGGCATGAATGATATCTGTTAAGATTTAACTCGGTGAGTCATGACTTGGTAACTCGGTCCTAGACTTAGGCTTTTAAGTAACTTGGTGAGTGGTGTTTTTCAATATCTTGTGGAAAACCAAAAGCGGACAATCTCTGTCATTAACGTATGAGAGATCGTAGAGTCAGGTTGTATGAATTAAGCCTAATTATACTTTAAGTTAATTAAGCCTAATTATAATTAACAATAATAATAATTAGTGCTAATGATAGTTCTTAATTGATTTAAAACAGTGTCATTATCTCCCTAATTTTTATGGTTTGTCTTCCACCACAACTCTTTTATTTTTAGGATTTAATTAGTATTTTGTCATTTTAAGTATGTTTTAATTATTTAATTTAGAAATATCTTATTGTCTGTTAATCATATAGGACCCACCATACCACGGTGTGGGTGAAACCCACATGTCTACCATGGTAGAGTGTCCTCGAGTGCCAAAAAAATATCCAGCAGGCCAAAAGCTTTGGTGTCAAGGGAGGTACCCACCTTGTGAAGAATAAATATTCAGTAGGTTAAAAACCTCTAATGTCGGGAGAGATACCTGCCTTTTAAAGAATCCTCAAAGCCTTTAAAACTTTCTTGTTTGGATCCTTAAAGCCCTAATACAAGGTGTGTATGACATGTAATGGAAAGGTAACTGGGGAAAGGGCAAAATAATATGATGAGAAGTATTTATTAGGATGTGCATTAAAAAATTCAGAAGGGATGATGATTGAAAGAATGGGACTAAATGAATTAAAAGTAGAGAATATATTAAAATAAATTATTATAAATAATTTAAAAGTAATAATAATTGAAGTAGATGACGTGTTTGCTAATATCTACTTACAATGTGTAACAAGGAGTATGATAGAGGTTGTGCCCCCAGGGGTGCACCCCTTAATGCACAAGTGTGTGTTCATCCTGTGATCTAAAAACAAAGAAAGGGAGATAGGAGTTGTCTTTGAAAAGAAATGAATAGCTGTAATTATTTGTTAAATAGTGAAAAATTATTTTTTTATGGCTATAAATTGAACTACATTAAATTTTTGTTTATAATTGATCCATATGTTTGCTTGGATTTAGGGGGTGCAATGGGACCATTTCGTTCGGTTCTTGGTCAATCCTATTTTTAAAAATCTTATTCTACCTTTTATTTAGGTAGGTTTGGTTCAATGTCCACCTTACCTATTTTTTTCTAAAATTAAGTCAATTCAATTCTAGGTCAAAATTTGGTTCTTTCAAATATAGTTTAGTTGAACTGTCAACTAATTGTATGATCTTAGTCATATATAATATAAGCATCATCAAAGAATATTTTTTCTAAGTAAATGAAACATATCACAAAATACAAAATAAAAATCAATCAAAATTTATAAGCCCTCTTTAAAAAAAAATCATTAGCCAGAAATATGAAAGTTTAGATGTCAACCTTTTGTTATCTTACTTAACATCCACAACGCATCCCAATTATACTTGATTATAGCACCTATCATAAGTACATAGGTAAAGATAATTAATAACTTACTACAGAAAGAAAGTAAAGAAAAATATTCGATTACTTGAATAAATTACTACACAATTCTAGAAATTGTGTAGTTTCTTAACACTTTAAAATGATTATCTCTAATTCTTTTGATAGATATTCAAATGCACAATTCTTTAACATCAATTGTGTATTTTTTTTTTATGGTTTTAGCCGATATCAATATAGATATATAAAATAAAGTAAGTTTTAATATTCTATTTATGCAACCTAATAATGAATGTAATAGAATCCACTGAGTAATTTTAAGCTCTGAAATATAAATGGGTGAACCATATAATGGTATGAAATATACATTCAACTATAAAAATAATTCAAATTGTGCTAGCTTGTAAGTTTTTTTTATATTTTTAAATAATTTATATGGGTTGGTTTAATTTAAGTACCCAATGCTTTCAACCAATCTCACCCTGAAAATAAATATAGATAAAAAATGTAGAACTGTAGAGGGAACCAAACCTTTAAAAATGTGTTGTTCTGGTTCAGTTTGCGGGATCTCGCCCCAAGTTGCATCCTTACCTGCATCCAAGTTGCATCCTTACCTGCATCCTTTCAAGTGCTGTTGATGGAAGTGCTTTGGGCGCTCCCTCCAAAAATTTTCCTAATACGATTGATAGGTTCACAATTTCCCATGGACGGTCGTACGCTGCAAAGCCGAAGAAATGATAAGGCAAAGGACAGGCGAAAAATGGGAGATTTTTAGGGCTAATAATTCCCAGACAGGTCCATAGACATAAGGACGGTAGATACATGGATAAGCATGGTTCAAATGAAAAATAATCTTTCTTAGACATCCCTATGGACGAAATAGTTGTGGTAAATTGAGATATTTTTAGATTTTAATTAAAAGAGTAATATTAATGATGATGAATCAAGTTGGATCTTAGAAAATGACTACTTTTCAGTTTGATTTAATCATCAATGTTGGAAATATTTCAAATATTAATTATTTTTAATTTCAGAAATTCATCTAAATCTAAATGAATCATTTTAGTATACCATAACAAATAAAATTATAGAAATTAAATATCTACTTCAAATATCATAACATAGCCACTTGTATATGCATAAAAACTTATTTACTCATTTCTAATGCAAATTTGTATATATTTAATAATAATAACATATTGGTCGTGGGTAATGGTTTTATAAAATGGATGTCAATCACAATATTCTAAATAATCTCTCCATTTTGGGTCACCCGTGATATTTGCATTAAATCCAATATAGTCACTAACACTTGTATATTAAAATTATTTGATTTCTTCAAGCATCCTAAGGGCTTACAATCAAAGTGATCTTTAGCCTAAATAAATAATCTAATATAATTTTAGAGTATTCAAACTATTTAACTAAATAGATACAAGTGATTTTAATATTTACATGAGATTTTATACTTCTTTTAAATGTTGTGGGGGCACGCAAGCCTTCAATTAAATGAGTTAAATGAATAAAAGTATATATTATGCTTCAATTTTGTAGAATGGCCCACCAGGGCCATCATCGCAAGATATTATTTGCTTTGGTCATATACCACACGGTTTTCCAAAATGCGTCTTGCAAAGAGGACTGTGTGAGATTTATCTATCAGCGCATGTTATTCAAACCAGGTGATGTAAGGTCAAAGACATATACGACATCCATATCCCTCACTTTGCTTTTAATACCATTATAAGATAGGAGTTACCCAAGGCCATTCTCATAAGATATTATTTGTTTTGGTTGCAAATTGATTGCACTGATTTTCTAAAATGCATCTTGCAAAGATAATTATGCAAGACTTATCTATCAGCACATATCACCCAAACTAGGTGACGGAGGATTAAAGACATATATTGATGCTAATAAATTTGATTACATATAAGTGTACTGAAATGAGTACGTTACATAAAATATTTTAATAAAATTGATTTCCTAGAAATATTTTCCATTAGTCACTTATGGTCTCAAAATAATTTCAATAGTAAAACAACTCCGTTTTATGTAGTAGCTCGCTCTCCTAAATGTTTAATTTTAATATTTTTATAGTAAATATATAAAATAGTTTTAGTAGGAAAACACCTTCTCCTCTATTTTCTTCCTTCTCCTCTATTTTCTTTGTATCTCGCTCCCTAAATATTCGATTTAAGTATTTTTTATATTAAATATATATAATATTTTATGTCACGAAGATGAATCCAAAATAAAAAATGAGCATAGACTTTATATAGTATCGATTTTATTTTATATTTTGAATAAAAAATATAAATTAGGTGTAAAATAGATATATACATTGAAACTCAAAGAAAATATAATAATATCATTAATGTCATATTTATTTTTTTTTATTAATTATATTTTAAAATTATTACTCTCTATTTTATTTTAACTTTATTTATTTTAACATTCAAACCATCCTTATACGGTTAACATTAGTGAAATTTCTTTTATATTTGGATTTTCATTTACGGCTATCCAAACCGTGATTGGAGGCCGAGACCGAGTGGCTTACACTATCCATACGGAGGATTTGAAATACGCTATTCCAAGAGAATTTTCCTACCAAACTCTATCAAAGCCTCCAGTTAGGACTTACATATTAAGACTATTATTTCCCCTCAAATTTACTGCAAACATCTTAAAAGATTAAGACATCTCTAATCTGAATTGATAACAGTAGGTAAAAAAAAGAAGAAGCAAAGATATAAGCTTGAAAAATATCGAAAGAGTTCCTCGTATCATGAGGGCTTTGATTCTCGTTGTTACATACTCATACACAACAATTACATGTTATATGTGGTAATACTAATATATCGTCTCAATCAATAGCTAATCTAAGAAATTAAACATGATAAGCTAGATGCACTAGGATACAAATCCAAAGGCAATTTCAATCAGCATCAGATAGCATCAATCTTTTGTTGCGTTGATAAAGCTCATCTTGTTTTTCCCGGAGGCCCATATATTCTATCAAATAACATCACATTTTGCATGGTGCTTCATCCGAGAATTACTATGTGAAAATTGCATTTATGAGTACCGGTGGGTCTACTAAAATTAAATCGAAGGGAACATTAATTCTCGATTTGTCCCTTCTCAGAGAATGTCTCTCCTACCACATGAAACGGATTGAAATAGGCTTAGAATGTAAAGTAATGACAATCTACAATCGCTTCCAAGTGGATATGGTCCACAAACAAGATGGAAGCATGTGGCCGGAAACATTGACATGATGGCATTAAGAGATCGTCGAAATCATGATATTGACGAAGACTATCTGCATGAAAGTGACTGTTTCTTACGTGTCTCTGGGCAGAAGCCCACTTTTTGTTACGTTGGTTTCATCTAATTCTGTGGAAGATGAGCTCTAGAAAAAATTGGCTTGCCCAGCCACCTTAAATGGAGTTGCCTGAAATGGGCTTTTAGTGTGTCACCCATATACGTATAAGTTGGATCTTTTTACAGTGAATCATATAATTATGGTTTAAAATCTCTATATCATTCCTAAAACGTGTTGTTTAGCTTAAAGCTTCTAAGAGAAACGGTGGAGAGGTGTGGAAACGAAGGCGTGCATTCATGCAGTTTATTTCAATGGAAGTTTCGTTGTGGTGCATTTACTAGCAAACGAAAGAACGAGCCAGGGATTGAAACTGACAGAAGAGGCAGGAACAAGTACAAATCCCGCCCAGGAGATCCAACTCCTCATCCATTCCAAGAACCAAGGCAAAGAAAGCATGGAGTGGGGCATGAGGCGGAAGGAGCTGGCCCTGGCCTTGCTAATGCTGATGATGGCGTCGAGCTTGCCAGATCCAGCGGAGTGCTACAGTTTTAAGTTCTCATTGAGTGATTTCTACCTGGGAAAGAAGTTCTACAGCGCGATATCAGGAGTAAAGAGATGGTTCCAGAAGGCAGAGGGGTGGTGGCGTAGCCTGGGTCGGCAGCTCCGGAAGGTCACGTTCAGGACGAAAAGGCAGTTCGAGAAGTGGTATTCGTGGCTGAAGAGGGCAGCGGCGGCGCCATTCACGACGAGGAATGCGTACGTGAGATGCGCGAAGGCGAGCTGGCATGAGTGCCTGAAGCGAAACAAGGGGTTGGCGCTCGCCAGCGGCCTCTGGTGCACTTGGATCGTCTACGTCGAATGCGACATGGCCTTCTACATCGACAAGCGCCGAGATTGGACCAGGCTCGATCCCTTCTACAACGAAGGCCGCGGCGTGCCACCTGAAAGGCTTTACCATCATAGGAGAAAGGACCATCCTTACGGCATCTGAAAATCTTTTCTTTTCTCCTTTTAATTATTACTCACTATTCTCAATAAAATAAATCCTATTGGCATGACATGGATTAATATTACTTAATTTCGTTGTTTGTGATGATGTGAGGAATTAGATGGTGTGTGTTTCCAACGATTTCTCTTTGCAGTGCAGTGTGAGCGATTGATCCCGGAAAACAACCAAAAACAGCCTAATCACATATGTTTGTATAAGATGTTTTATCCCATGACAAGATATTCACGAGAGATTGGAAACAGAATATGAAGAAAACGCGAAACTAGTCTGCAAGTGTGTGATAACCACTTTCTTCCGGGTTATTTCCAAAACCGTGCCCATAGTTTACTAACAATCCAAATGCGTGCCCAAGTTTTGAGTTTTTGCAAATTCGTGCCCAACTTTATCTCCGTTTCCAAATCAATGCCTGATACCAAACATCGTCAGACGATCGGTTTCTCAAATCTCATGACGATAATACCCCTAGTAAAAGAGGAGTTTTTTCTTTCTTGTCTGCGCTGGATTTTGCCGGCTTTGCCTCGTTCTTCTCTGGCCAAAGCTCAGCATGCTTGCCCTGTTTGTAAAGCTTCTTGATTAGAGTATTGGGGTTGATGTTGTAGGTGACTACAACCTTGTTTTGTGGCTTGATCTTCGTCTCATAGACTCCTAGAGAAAAAAGAGAAAAAAGCGGGATTAGCGAGAAATTGCATGCGGGAAGAAAACTTATCAAGAATATTCTAAAAAAAAAAGTAAAAAAATTAATGCCCCAAGAAGACTTAAGAAATAAAATCTGTAGCCAACGTAGGCATAAAAAAAAGAAACTGTGAGAAAGAAATGATAGAAGAAAAACCCACAAAGAAAAATTCATAAAACTTAACATGCGGAGAAAACGATGGAAATTGTTAAGCTGAGCCGACCATTCCTTGAAAAAGGCAAGGAAAAGAGAAGAACAAAAAAGAAGTGATAACAGAAGAAGCTATGAGAAAAACCCAACTCAGCCACATACCATTAATACTTTGTTCATGTCCCAAGTCTATCTGTCCATGTCCTATGTCCCACTCTCCAAGTTTCATGTCCCAAGTCCACTTGTCCATATCCCATGTCCCACGATCAATGTCCCAAGTTCATCTGTCCATGTCTTAAGTCCCACTCTCCATGTCCCATGTCCTACTCTTCATGTCCCAAGTCCCATGTCCTTTTCCTACTCTCCAAGTCCCATGTCCCAAGTCAATCTTTCCATGTCCCATGTCCTACAACCCATATCCTAAGTCCATCTGTCCATGTCCCATGTCACACTCTCCATTGTCCATGTCCCACTCTCAAAGTCCCATGTCCCAAGTTCACCTATCCATAACCTATGTCCCCCTCTCCATGTCCCAAGTCCCAAGTCCTATGTCCATATTTTACTCTCCAAGTCTCATGTCCCAAGTTCATTTGTCCATGTCCTAAGTCCATTTGTCCATGTCCCATGTCCCACTCTCCATTGTTCATGTCCTACTCTCCATGTCCCAAGTCCCAAGTCTACCTATCCGTGTCCCATGTCCCACGACCCATGTCTCAAGTCCCATGCCCATGTTCCACTGTTCATGTTCCATAATCTCGAACCTAAGAAATTTAATCACAATACCAAACAAAATTTGACTAGTTACATTAAAAAAATTAATCCAAAAATCAAAAGAATAGTCCATTTTATACACAAATAGTAGTAAGTTAGGAAATTCAACAAAAGCAATATGGAAAAAATTAGAAAGATAGGAAAAAAAGGCACTTATAAAATACAGCATGCCTAAATATGAATAAAGGGAAAAAGAATTAAACAAAAAGTTTAGCTTTTATGTTACAGGATGATGTTTGGATAAAGCAAAAACAATCATTTGTATAAAAGCGATCCTATTTCCTCTGCCCCTTACATGAGTCCAAAAAAAGAGTATACACTTTAAAACAAAAAGACACACAAAGATAAGAATGAAATAACACAGGCCACTCGTGCTAGCTGCTACTCCTATTGCCTCTGCCCCTTACAACTGCAATCTTCTCCCTGCTTCGGGCATGCAATGAGGAATTGGATATACTCTCATGTGATCCATGTTTGCAAGTTTTTCTGTTATGGCTAGGATTAGCACAATTACCGCATCAAATTATATGAGACTGCAATGCATAAGGTCCTTCATCAGCAGCACATCTTCTATTAATCTTAGGACTACTCACACCACGGTTCAATGCTGGTGGAAGAATTTACCCACTACTAAGCACTGGATCCCAAAACTTGCAATCGGGCATTGCATGAATGATGCCTTTGTAAGTTGCACAATAAGTCCTACAGTGAAAGTAGGGAGCATATAAATTCTTAGGATGAACCCTCCTGTCAATTTACACTGCATAAACATGCTTATATGGTATTCTATTAATCTATCACTGCCTAAATGAATATATCTTCCTAACCAAATGCTAAGTATGCCTCCCATCATTGTAATCAATTTCATACTTGAACTCATCGGCACACCTCACAATGCCCTCTTATTCTCCAAAACTTTTTTACTAGCTCTTGGCACTACTAATCCATCTCATGCGTGGAAACTCAAGTTCCGTCGTCTATCAAAGATCCTCATCATCTTGATACAAATGCCATCGAAGAGCTCATATACTGGCCGACGACATAGATCCCACAACAAACTATTCTAGGACTTAGCTATATTATTATCAATTGAATTAAAAGGCAAGTCATCTTTGAAAAAAGCCCATGACCAAGGTATAGGAGATTCCTTCATGACATATTGACATGCTTCTATAGAAAATTGTTGTAATTGCTCCATGCATGCCCCCCACTCTTATCTTGTATATGCTTGAGCTGGTTCCAAAAATAATCTCTTACTCCTATGCTTTTACCAAAATCATAAGTTTTTAAATTCACATAAAAATGATGCATACAAAAACAATGACTACTAGTCGGGAATAGCCGTGAGACAACTGCTAATAGACCCTTTTGTTGGTCTGACATAAAACAAAATTCTCCATCTCCAATTACTTGAGCTAGATAACCCAAGAACCATTCCAACTTTTTGTACACTCCTGCTCCACCACTGCAACTTCTACGGCAAGATTCCATTGTTGACATCACAAGCAGATGCTGATAGTAGGATTCTCTTGTATCAATCCTTCAAGTGACTCCAAAAATATCAAGAGACGACATCCATGTAGAAATCTTTCCACACTTCTCCTAATAGATATAACAATCTTCGGAATGTGGTGTATGGATATAGCTTGTACTCTACAATGCTATCTAGATTTGCCCTCTTCATTGCTGCACAAAAAGGAGGAACTTTCTTAAAAGAATCCTCTGCAGATCCATATGTCTCGTTAACAGCAATATATTTTCCTCTTCCTACTTTTTTATAATTTAAACATATGCCCATCTCATGCATAATCTCATTCATTAATAGCTTTGGGCTATAGTTTTCATTAGCACGCAGCCTATCTCTCACTTTATCTGCAACCCATTGTTGAGTAACTGTCTTTTCTCCTTGACCATAATTGCCCATGTAGTTGTGGGGAGCATTAAGTATATTCAAACAAAAACCAATATTATCTTACTTAACTCTTGCATAACATCTTTATGTTTATTATGGTAAAGCACATTTTCATACAATCTTTTCCTTTGTATTTCATACTCTCGGATGGCCTTCTTACAAGTTATTGCATCTTTAAATTTCATGTCTAATACCAAATTCGGGTTCGTCACCATTGTATGATCATCCACATTCATCATCAACTAGCTCTTTTATTACGTATTTCTGCCCATGCATTTGCTCACTCCTGACATTGCCCAATTCTTATCTTTTTGTACCAATCCTTTTATTCATTACTAAGTCACATACACATCTACATTATATTTTTTTCCTTTCTTTTCCATTTTTAGAAGGTATGACATTTGAAATTTTTTTAAGCACATTCAGTAAATCACTTTCATCGTCTAAGTCTTCATACTGCTCATGTGAGGTACCATGTGGAAGCTTACAGTATAATTTCGTCTTATATTTTGGAATGTTGATTTCTCTCTCAATGTCATAAACTAGGCCTTGAAATACGATTATGTCTTCCTCCACTATTATGATTTTTCTTTCATCACCACTATAGGTTATACTCCCACATGAACTGTCCCAGTGAAGCGCCCTACCATAGTGAATGCACAATCTTATACATTCCACCATTGGAGTTAAAACCCTACAAAGAAAGAAAAAATGTCATCCCTTCAC
>JAYJMB010006665.1:0-53720 GCA_036873735.1 Pouteria campechiana | reverse complement strand
AGCCACAAGAAATGATCATTTTCCTCTCCCTTTCATTGATCAAATGCTTGAATGATTGGCATGTTATGCTTACTACTATTTTTTGGATGACTTTTTAGGTTAAAATTAGGCTCCTATTGCTCTAGAAGACCAAAAAAAGATAACCTTTACCTGCCTTTTTGGAACTTTTACTTATTGAAGAATGGTTTTTGGTTTATGTAATGCCCCTACAACCTTTCAAAGGTGTATGATGTCTATTTTTTCTAATATGATTAAAAGGTTTATGGAGGTTTTTATGGATGATTTTTTTATCTTTGGTAATTCATTCAATGATTGCTTTGATAACTTGAAATTTGTACGTGTGTTGAAATGAACTTGACATTAAGTTGGGAGAAGTGTTATTTCTTAGTTATGCAGAGAATTGTGCTGGGATATATTCTTTCAAGGTATTAAAATAGACAAGGCAAAAATTAAGGTAATTCGCAAGTTACCTCCCCCAACTTTAGTAAAGGGAATGAGGAGTTTTTTGGGTCATGCAGGTTTCTATAAATGGTTCATAAAAGACTTTTCAAAAATTCATAGACCACTTTGTAACCTGTTGGATAAAGATGTGACTTTCTATTTTGATAATAAGTGCCTTATTGTTTATAATACCTTGTAACTTGTTGGATAAAGATGTGACTTTCTATTTTTATAATGAGTGCTTATTGTTTATAATACCTTGAAAGAAAAACTAATTTCTGCTCCAATTTTGGCAATACTTGATTGGTCTTATCCTTTTGAGCTTATGTGTGATGCATCTAGTTTCACTGTTGGTGCTATTTTAGGACAAAGAACAGATAAATTACCTCATGTGATCCACTATGTATAACACTCCCATTTCAAGGTGCTATTAAATTACAATCTAAGGGGGGAAACACCATTATCCACATTAGCACATGCATCCATAATCAATACCATTCATAATATAACACACCCACACATGGCCCAGAATTGCAAGTTGCATTGCGATGGTAATAGATAACATTAACCTTTACATACATTCCATCATTTGACATGCAAAAAGGAAATATGCTCATACATCATTTAATATACATCAGATTGAATTTCTCAAATTCACAACTTGTATACACATATCAATGATCCAAAATGTGAAATTTACCTCTATGAAACTGCCAATTTATTATGAAATAATAGTTTATCCCAGTCACAAGTTCTTACCTCATTTTGGGCTCTATCTTTTGACCTGTCAAAAATGGGGTGAGTCCAAGCAAACTCAATAAGTAGGTAAAACGGTAAACAACAACAAGCCATTCAAATCAATCATAATGGATCAAATGCATATGTGGTTCTATGACATGCTGACACTTCTGATAGTGTAGTACTACTCACATGCTTATGATGCTTATGATCTTAGAATCAACAACTAGGCTCATCAATAGCCCTCATGCCTCTATAAATGAGGGATACATGCCCAAGCCCTTAGTCAATGTTCAATCGCTCACATTTGCATCGTTGTTTCATTATCATCATGGCATTTTCTCATAGCATTTCATTTATATATATTCAATATCAACATTGCAATATCACTATGGCATCATCCAAGTCAGCCTTATCATCAAGGCATCCTCACATGACATCATTTGAGTTATCCATATCATCAAGGCACCCTCACATGGCATCATTTTTATACCATGACTATGACCAGCTTCATCATAGTATTTAGTTTGTTAGTTTTATAGAATTCATCATTTATATGCCTCATTCTTTTCATTTTTCAGTATGCAATTGGTTCATCATTGTAACACTAGCCAAAAATGTTATCAGATGGTGACATTATCATTGCCTCCTATGCCATCTTGCCTTCATTGTAATATAGTGAGTTTAGGTTCACCAATCTTACTACTGAAGGAATCAGGTATAGTAATTATAGGGTTAGTTCCATTTTTATATAACATAACATGTTCATACTATTTCATAGTCATCTCATGTCCTTAATACCTGGACCTTGCCATATTACATCTTGCCTATGCCACTCAGGCCATTGCATATCATATCAAGCCTGTGCCACCTAGGCTATGCCATATCATATCAACTTTGGGCTAGCAGGGCATATGTTATGTATTTTTCATAGGTATATGTTCACGGAAAATTTGACCTCAAGTGCATGACCTCAAGTTTTGTAATATAGTGATGAGAAGGTTGTCGTATCCATAGGGATTGTGTATTTCAATTAATCACTAGCTATTATTTTGAATAATTCTAACTTTACCTAGATTATTGAAAAATAAGAATTGAATAACAAGTAAAATGGGTTGGCTTTGAATAGAATAGATCAAGGTGTGAAAACTCTAGAGGATTGATTTCATTTATGTTTCATTTATATCATTTTCAACTCATCATGGAATGATCAATGCATTGGTTTATAAATTGAGAATCCCAATTCACTTAACCCCCCTCTCCCGAGTGCCAGGCCAAGTATCTATTCTTAATATCCTAATTTTTATATCCCTATAAAAATTTGAATAATAAGAATGCATTAATATCTATGATTCTCTACAGAAGATTTCATAAAACATAGAGACTCTACCGAGTCATCTATAGTTTTATGTTGTAATGTCTAAATCCTATTCAGGGTTACCTTTCACGAGTGTCAAACCCTAAGTAAATGATCATTCAATAGAGGGTCAATCAATTGAAAGCATTAAATACCAAACATCACAAACAAATCCAATTGCA
This sequence comes from Pouteria campechiana, assembly GCA_036873735.1. Classification (NCBI taxonomy): domain Eukaryota; kingdom Viridiplantae; phylum Streptophyta; class Magnoliopsida; order Ericales; family Sapotaceae; genus Pouteria; species Pouteria campechiana. Next base: position 51,002 of record JAYJMB010006665.1, on the reverse strand, counting down.
TCACCAAATAAGCAAGTCATTGATTGAGCCATGAAATTCACAAAAACTCCATCTTCCCTCTAGAAAAAGGAAAGTTACCTAGATATAATGAAATATAAATTGATCCAATAGAAACAAAACATCACCATTGTCTAATTCCAAAATGAATTCCAAAACAAATCTGCATTACGAGGATTTAAATCACTTAGAACAAAGGAAACAATAAATATAAAGTCTTCCCCTATTTAGCCTAACATTCGCTCCTTGTAAAATAGCTTCTTCCTTGATCTTCAAGCTTGATCTTCTCTTGTTCAAAAGCTCTCCAAGAATCCCCTTTAGACCCTAGCAAAAAGATCTCTAAAAACACTCACAAAAAGCTCCGAAAAATGTCCTCTGAACTGTCTTAAAAACCTACATGAGAAGGAGTTGAAAAACCACATTGGTAATATAGTAGCATGGTCATTAGAGCACCTAAGTTGCTACCTACAAAGGTGGCCTTCATGTGATGCAGTGTCAGAGCACCAGCTCTAGGTGCTAGAGTGCCCATTATTCTGCCCAATTCTGCCGCTCCACTTCATTCTTTCTTTGGCTATTCCTTTGCACTTTTCTTCTCTTCAGATTTACTCCATTTCTTCCCACTTTTCATTGAACCTAGACAATAAACATTAAGCTTATGAATAGTATATGAAATACTCGACAATTAATATATAAACAAGCTAGAACAATATTAAATATAAGTGAATAAAATTCTTTTATCAAATACCCCCAAACTTATGCATTTGCTCATCCTCGAGTAAAATAAAAAAACACACTTTTATCAAAAATACAAAATCTTTCAATCAAGTTCATTGTTCAAATACCTCAAAATAATCTTCATGGCTAAGAACAAATTTTCAATGTATCATACATATCTAACATTTCTACTTGAACCATGTCCTCTCTACCTTAGATTCCAAGTGCCAGTGCAAGTGCAAACAATATGGCCATTCCCATCTATCTCATTTCATACTTAGATTCATTTAAGCAACCCAATAATATAGATTTAGTGCAAACCCTACAAATTCACAACTTGAAAGAGCGTACAATAGATGAGCATATGATGATTTACTTTCTTCAGTTTCTTTTTAACTCTTCTTGTTTTCCTTTTATGGGTTGTATTACTATCACACTCTTATTCTCCACCAGCATCAACTGAGCCTGAACATCCATCTCCTACACCATCACAGCACACCTCTATGAATGCTCCAACTTTCAAATCACATATTTAATCATATACTTTGATGATCAACAAACTCATAAATGAATTAAATGTGAAAAATATCAAATTATGGAAAACACATAGTGTAGCTAGAGAGTGTAGGAGCACGGCCGAATAGCTCAACCACTCACGCCTATCACCTATGCCATAACTGTATCACAACCACTTTAAAAAATTGCCTACAGTGTCTTCAAGAAAAGTGCAATCCTTGGAAAACTGCAATCAATACCATAGTCACCTGTGGGTAGCATCTGCAACCCCATAACTGAAGCCGGAGGCGCAACCACATACCGCCTCCCAGATGAAAGGAAGAAGCATCTAGCAAACCTATGCTGCCTGTGATACCACCTAAGAGCAGAGTTGATATCATAGTTGCCTGTGACCTACTTACCAATGGATAGTAATATAGGTTTGGGAGAAAGGTAGGGTTTCAACGATGGCTGTTACTCTAACAACTTGCCATATCACATGCCAAATAGCAGTCAATTACCATAGCCACCTGTGATGTGCCTGCCACTTTAATGATCAAACTTTTTAAATGTTTCCTTGCATTTAATAAGCACTAACTACCTTTCAATGACTAGATTTTAAATGCATTATAAAGGGAGTTAATTTGGGATTTTCAAGCATTATTGCAAGCAATAAGTGAGAATTAATCTTTACTATAAAAGAGCATCATAAGCATTCAAGCCTTCAATCTTTTCAACATTCAAAACATCTCATAAGGCTCTCACCAACTATTTGGGAAGTTAAAAAGCTACATTCAAAGTGTGATTCAATCTTCTTCAAATCTTCCCCCATACTCAAATAGGAGCACTCTCAAAAGTGTAACATTTTACTTTTACATTTATATTTATTGTTGCCTTGAGTTGGTGTTGGAGGCCATACTCAATAAGAGCAAACTTGATTGTTGGAATGTATCTCAAAATCAAATTGTTTAATTGTATTTACATTCCCTTGAATTAGAACCAAGAAGAGTGCATTAGCACTAAGTGTTATATCCCGTGGAATCGAGAAGAGTGTGGTAGCACTAATTTGTATCCATTGTTGAGATAGTGGAACCCAGGACACTTAAGGGGAGTTCTTAGAATGGTGGAGTAGAGAAAGTATCTTGAACTACTATACAAATTCTTGTCTACCATGTGATTGCTTGATTATTTGTAATATTTACTCCATGGACCGCAAATAGGGCTTTGATATTCAACAAGGGGTTCTCGTAAAATTTTTATAAACCCAATTCACCCCTCCCCTCTTCGGTTAATATCCTTGCCTAAGGGACCAATAACTACTCCAGCCTAGGATCTTATTCTAATCCATGCACCTCACTCACTAGCTCCAGAGCCTATATTTGAAATATTTGAGCTCATCCCTTCTCTAGAGCCTAACACTAAAACCAATCAAGGGTAACCTAACCCCTCTCAACCATCTAACCCTTGATGTTTGACAAAAACGAGGAGAGAGGGATGGATTGCAGTGATGTGATTTTCATTTGAATGCTTTCAAGTGATGATGATGTAGTGAAACTTATATATATTGAATTTGATGTGTTGAAACTTGAAATGCTTTTGCAATTTTTTCATATACTTTTGATTGAAATTATGCTTATGAATTGTGTAATTGTGATTATGCTTTGAATTTATACATGAAACTTCCGGTTAATGAAATTAAGATATGTGGAAAGTATGTTGAAAGTTTCAAATGACATATGCAAGATAACTATTGAATTCATCTATGCAAATTCAAATTGATATATGGAATATTGAATGAAAATAAGTCTTGATTCATTGGGAAGCCACAAACAATGAGAAAAGAATGTGAGAAGTTATTCAAAAGTGAAAATCATGACAAAAAAAACCTATAAGTTTAGACGATAAATGTACCAAAATATATATGAGTTTTATCGATCATCAAAAAGAGGTGATTGTAATGCTCCAACTTGCAATTAACTAAGATTATCATATTTTGATGATTAAAAAAATAGGCATTGGTAGTTTGAGTGATATCTATAGAGGTTTATAGATAGCTATGTAGTTCAAGTAACCTCTAGTCGAAGTTGACTTCCATTGTTCAATAAAAAGTGCTTCAAAGTTTTCTATAGAGGTCTCGCAATTAGTGAAGCTATCATAAATAAGATTATTATATTATAATGGCTAATGAAAACACAAAACTAGTGGCATAAATATCATAAGAAATATGAAATTTGAAAGTGCTAGATTTTTGCAGTTGTAATAGATGGGCATGTTCTTCTTCTTGTCCTTGTTTTTGAAGTTGTTAGAGCTTCCTCCAATTCTTTTCTTCTTCAATAATGTCTTGAATCTCCTTATCAACATTGCTAGTTTTCCATCATCTTCTCCTTTTCATCATACTTCATCTTGGCTAGCTTTGTCTTTTGATTTAGCCCTCAAGGCAATGGCATGTTTGCCTCAAGTTTCTTTTAGCGCTTTCTATTTCATCAAAACTTCATGGGTCATGAGTGAACCCATGAGTTCTTCAACTATTATTTTATCTAGGTCCTTTGCTTCTTAGATTGTTGTAACTTTTGGCATCCAATGTCATGGTAGAGATCTTAGTATCTTCTTTACAAGATTTAGTTCTTCATACTTTTCACCAAGGCCTTTCAATCCATTGGTGATCTTTTGGAATGTGCTAAACATGTCAATAATAGATTATGAATCCTATTGGTCCCTTATTAGATGGTAGCTCAAGAAGGGGGGGAGGGGGTTGATAAATTGAGCTTTAAAAGGTTTTTGGCCAATAACTTGAGAGATGTGCTTAAAGTAAAAGGAAGTAAATTTTGCAACACATATGCATAGGATTTTTATAGTGGTTCGGCCCTTCTTGGGTTCCTACTCCACTTCTCTGAGTCAGTCTTCTTTACTGAACTCAGGTTCCACTAAACACTTGTTGATTTTACAAACTCACCAACAACTTACTAGTTTTCCAAGCTCACTAGAAATTTTTACATGTTAGTTTCCAAGCTCACCAACTAACTTACTAGTTTACAAAGCTCAACAAAAAATTTTACACATTAGTTTACAAGCTCACCAACAAACTTATACATGTTGGTTTCAAATCTTACCAACAAACTTACTAATTTTCAAAGCTAACTAGTAACTTTTACAAACTATTGGTTTTTAGAGCTTACCAACTAACTCACTGGTTTTTCAAATGAAAATGTATAGATTAATGTCTCTTACTTAGGCACACTTGTATGAAAATTAAAGCTTAAAAAATGAATAAGATATGTAATAAGATAAGATTCATCAAAATCCTTTGAAGTTGATGCTGATCTGGCTTTGAATACTTTGCTAGTGTTGAAGTAGTTCAAGTTGAACGATTGAAGATCTTGAATGCTCTTTTTGAATGCTTGAGTCAAATGATTTTTTGTGTTTTTCTATTATTTCATGTCTTGCTTTAGTTATCCTTTTATAGGCTTTGAGAGAAAATAGTCATTGTAACCTTTAGCACCTTTTTCAAATGTTTTGTAGGTTTGGTATGACCTTTTGCATTCTTTTGAGCTTCAAAACTTCTGAGTTAAGTCTTCTTTACTTTTGATGTTCGATCCAACACTTATTAGACTTTCTGAATTAGTTCTTCAGAACTTCTAAGATAAGTAATTTTTTGGCTGCATACTCTCAGATTCTCTGAAGGTTGATCTTCTTGTCAACCTTCATAGTTTGGACTTCTGAAGAACTTCTGAAAGACTTCTAAGATATCTCTGAAGCTTGAATTTTGCTTCTGATATATTTTTTTGAGTCTTGTCTTTTTGAAAATGCCTCTAAGAAAGCTTTTGAGTTGCATCTAAGGATCTTCTTAGAACAATGTTAACATTCTAAATTGTTTTTGACAAGATTCTAATTGTAGATGTTTCTTCTAAGTTAAATTTGAAGGTCAAATTTAGCATCTAACATTCTTGTCTTTTTGAAGTTACTTATGATGCCCTTCTATATTGTTTTTAAAATTCTTCTAAAAAGGTGCTGAGTTTAGAAACTTCTTTTGAACTAATTCTGTTTCACCATTATCAGTCTTTGGAAATATTTCTAAGACTTGGAAGCATTTCTGAGAATCTTCTAAGTGCAAAGAATTCCTTTGAAGTAGACTATTTAACTTCTGACGTATTTCTATAGTTTGGGAATACTTCTGTATGACCTCTGAAGTATGATATTGTTATGCCTTGACTCTGAGAAGGTTATGAGCTATCTTTGATGGAATGCTGAGTTATGCTTTTGAGCTTTACGACTTAGCTCCAAAGTGGTTCAGAGTTATGTTGCTTACTATTAAAATCTTCTAAGCTTTACATCATATTAACATGCTTCTAAAGAGGTTCTGAGAAATTTCTTGAATACTTCTGAACTTCCGAGCCTCACGCCATGTTTCTGAAAAGATCTTGATATGCTTTTGAACAACTTTCGAGTAATTTTTGTTTGAGTATTCCTTTTAAATTATCTTCTTTTGAAAAGTTAATGTAATAATTTTATAATTAATGTTGTTTATTACTTACAATTACTCTCCTTAATCTGTTTTGATATATAAACACGGCATCATTTGGAAAGTAACTTGTTAGGACCTTAATTCTTCATTCATTTGTTTATTCAACATCAAAACTAAGTTATTTAATCTCATTCATCATCAAAATCGAGCTTAATAAAGGGGTTAGACTTAACAAATCCTTCTTCCCAAAGGATTCATATTCATGTACAAGAATATTAATTTTAGTTTCTTTTACTTGAGTTTGTGTGCTATGAATTTTGTCCCATATTTCTTTAGTAGTATCACATGATGAGATTCTCTTGAATTTAGTATGGGGAAAGAGCACAATAGAGGTAATGTTTTGCCCTAGCATCTTGTTTTGTTGCCTATATATCCTTAAGTGTGTATTTACCTTTTGTATTAAGGATAACTTTTTCATTTTTACCGATAAGCCGCAATTGGTAATTCGTGGCTATCAAAATGCTTTAATACTCATTTTCTAATACCTACAATTTGTCTCATCAAAGAAGGGTGACCAAGTAATGGATTGTTCCTTAGCTATGGTGTTGTGGAACGAATTGGACATTAGATCACTTCACAAGTTGAATTATAAAAATGGTGAGATCAACAAAGTAAAGTGTACTCTGATAACAATTGTTGGTCCCTAGATGTTGATAACTTAGAGGGGGAGGGGTGAATTGAGCTTTAGTAAATTTTGGACAAATTAAAATAGTGTAGAAATGATTAGATAGAAAAGCACAATAGCACACAAATAGATTTTATAATAGTTCAGCTCAAGGTGGGTTCCTACTCCACTTCTTTAAAACAATCTCTATCTTAGATTCTACTAAAACACTTTTCCACAAACCATTGGTCTCCCGAAGTTCACCAACAAACTCTTGTAATACAATCACTTTTGGAATACACTCTTGCATAATCAAATTTTCTTTGCAAGTGACCCAACTCATAGAAAGACACTTCTCAAAGTGTGAAAACTAGATAAAAGATTGTGCAAAGATTTTGCCTTTTAGTAGACTAAGTTGTACACATCAAAGATGAGTAAATAAATAAATTACTCAAGGTGAAACATGTGCTTCGAGCTTGGAACTCCTTTGATGTAGTATGGGTGTATCTTGAAGATTTGGATCAAGTTATAGTGCAGTGGAGTGAAGACACCTTCGGAAGAAAACTTCTCTTCTAATGTAAGTGCATAATGTAAGATTTTAGATTGGAAAAACTACTTTTTCCTTCAAATGGAGTCTTTGTTTATAATCTCTTATAAAGATTCTCAGTCATTTAAAAATCAAATGTTGAGATTTTAGGCATTGGATTGATCGCATAGAAATCATATAAAATATTTGTGTTAATGGTAAACTCAATGGGACTTCCAATTTCTCTATCTATGAAAATGCTTCTATAAGCCCTCTATGATCTCCTCTACCAATTCCTCTTTAAGAAATAGCCATTGGCAAGCATAAGGACAGACCTCTATGTAGATGAAGATTTCAGCTCTTGACTCCTTTGTCAGCTTCGACAGCTCCAACTATTTCTAACGGCTAGTTCGCAAACCTTTAACATTTTGAAGTTCTCCTCTATACTGTCCTCTTAGAAAAACTTACAATTTGAACTCATTTTTAGATTCTTCCAGAGGATACTTCTCCTTTATGATATCCTCAGTCAGGCAAACATGTGCAAAGACTTGGCATTTGCAATGTTTCTTCCATCTTGATTTGTTTTATGGTATGTTGGGAGTAAATTCAGTTATTTTTTTATGAAGTTTAGTCCTTTAACATGATTGTGTGTTGTTTTCCTTAATTCCTCTGTGTTATATCTGCGTTTATCATTTTAACTTCTACAATGATTAGAAACAAAGTGGTTAGTGCTCTTTTTTTCACTCTTATTTTTGCTCATTATAAAAACTAAGTTGCTATGAAATATTCATTATCAAAATCAAGTTGTTCCTTGTGTTTATCACCAATATCACGCTTTTTTGGGATTTAGACTCAACAAAAGTTTCTTGCTTGTGTTGGCTAAGAGGTTTGGAGGTAGGTCCTTTAGGTAACGATTTTGAGGAAGATGAAGAGGAAAGTTGGATGGGTGAGGAGTGCTTTGATGGTAAGGAAGGTGAGGAGGAAGAGGAAGAGGAAGAGGAAGTGGAACTAGAGGAGGATTATTGAAGTTGATTGGTGGATGAGATTTTGGTTGGATAAGGTGTTTGTTTGGTAGAGGTCTTGATTTTGGTTGGTGGTGAGGGCAAATGTGTGGGAAGTGAAATTGCTTTTGATTCGCCAACTTCTTCAGCATGTGTTGCCAAAGCGGTGGGAGTTGTAGAAGATTCATGGGCCGTGGCTTATGGTGATATATGGGATAGGATGGTTGAATGGGTGGCGATTTGGGTTTCAATTTTGGTAAGAGAGAATTGGGTATGATTCAAGGTATGGTGACTGAAAGGTTCTGTGTGAATGGGGGTTGTAGTTTCAAGTTACTAAGCTTGAGGTTGAGGTTGAGGTTCCAAGACAGCAACTTGCTTAGCTTGCTGAACTGGTTTGGTGGAGCTAGAGGGGATGGTAGCTAGGTCTAGGTTAGAGGGGATAAGGTGATAGGATCCGAGGAGAACGAGCTTGGAGGGGAAATTGTTTAAATGAAGTTGAATGGTGAGGTGAATGGATCACAACACCTTTCATCTAGAGTGGGCTTGTGTCAAGGTTATATTATGTTCCACTTTAAAATTACTCATGCTTGAAAATTTAACATAAATTTCGACCATTGGAAATTTGAAGGTTGATAATAAAAGCAGTGTCGAAAGTGGTATCCATGGGGCTAGTGGGGTTAATAACGTGGCATGAATTGAACCAACTTGTTGAGTAGGTACCCAAAGTCAAAATCTTATGAGGAAAAACACACGAGCCACAATGAAATAAAAAAAAAGGATCAATCATTGGTGCATTTTTTGCGACATTAATAAATAATAATATCCCATTCAAAATTTCCAATAAAGAAATCAATGGATGGCATGGACCATTAAAATCATCTCTACGTGCCATGGAAAGTGCACAATATATCTTTTAATGCCCCAATAGACTTCCACAACATGTACAACATCCAATGCATCTTTGGTCTTTAATCGGAGGTAGGTCAGATTGCCGGAGAACAATTCGAGAGATTGATGCACAGAAAACATCGAATAGCAAAGATGAAGGATCTATGGAGACAACTATTTTTTTTTTACCATTGCTTACTACTAGCGATGAACGATTTCTTTTGCCTTAGACGATTGAAATAGCTGAGGCTGCAAAGGTGCAAAACCAAGAAAAGGTAGGAGAATGATCGAATCTTAAACCGATGAACTGTTGAAACCGATTTTGCATTCCAACCACCAATTTATGCGGTTCTAATCGGTTTTCTAACTGAATCAATGACTGAATCCAATTGAAATTATTCCCAATCTGACCGCTTGAATGGCATGGTTTGGCCCGGTTTTCATAACAATGATTCTGTGATCAATTCCATCTTGCTGCAAGCTCCACGCTTGATAAATATACCACTGCTGATGGCCAGGCAAGCAAGCTGTCAATGCTCAACATTCACAAACTTCAGATCCAAATACAGGTTAGTGGCCTTGCCATCATTTCGGAACATTACATGTGCTGTAATTGGTTTTGGAGACAATGTCAAGGTTACAACCCATCAAAAATTATGAAACAGACCGTCATTACTGCTGCATAGTACATATCATTGATGCCATTGCATTGACATTACTGTTCAACATATCTATACAAAATTCAAATTTGTGGGAATCCTCGTGCGTAATAGAGGACACTTCAATTAATATCAAATATAAAAAAGACCCCTTTTGAAAAATTCATTACAGTGCATCATGTCAAATGCAGCATTCATACAACTTCTATAGCAGGCCAACCTAATGTTCTTCAATGTCTCTCAATTTCAACCTTAACTGCATGTTGCCAGCTTGAACTACAATCTCCCCTTTTGATGCCTCCACTTTTAATACTACGACTTTTTTGCAAAGGGATGAAACAAGCACTGTATCGCCAACCTCTGGAATTTTAATCTGCTTCTCTGCAAAGGTAAAAGAGTGTAGCTAAAAAGAAAAAATTTGCAGTTGTCTTTCTAAACAATTTTGAATTATTGCACTCTCAGGTAGATAGAAGTTTCACTAATTCAATTAAAGTTTACAGAAACCAAGTGATGAAAATGGAGGCAGACATTTTAGTTTATAACTGTCACTGTTGGGATTATTGTATAATTTTGATGACAACGAAACTTATCTTAAGACTTGATTTATGCTAACGATGCTTCTACAAATTGTGAAAATCACGTAGGGATAAACATATTTTGATAAGTGTGTTTTGTAGAATATATGCTCTACATGAAAAAGAATTGTGCTTAAATGATTTATCCATACTCTAACTTATCTATATTATATGTGGATAAATGTATAATGAAAAATTTAAGTTAAAAATGTGACAAGAGTGTAGAAATTTTCAAGTGCAGGAGCACTGCTACAGTAAAATGCTATAGTATTCAACAAAGTAGAAGTGGAACATGAAGTAGATTATCTAAGGTGAAGGATGAAGTAAAGCTTCAGACAAATTAGTAGATTAAGTGACGAACGAAGTTTGAATTAGCAGACAAAGTCAATAGATTATTGCTACATTAATCTGTGATAGTAATTTGCTACATTAACGATGCTATAGTAACTCTACTATAGTACAATAGACAAAGCTTCAGGTGATCAGCAGACAAAGCACCAGACAAAGCGGTGCGATGTTACAGTAATGCTGCTACAGTACCAATAGACAGATATTCGTCTGATAGCTCAGAAAAATAACAGACGAAGCGTTGCTTGAGTATTTGATACAGTAATCCGCTACAGTACCGGCAGACAAAGTTAGCTAATTCGTCTATTACTTACTTCAGACAAAGTGGAGCTACAATGATCTGCGATAGCAATGCTACGACATTATCATGCTAAAGTAACTTACTACAGTGAAAATTTGCTATTTTCAAATATTGAAAAGTCAACACTCTGCAGCAGCTTATCTTGCAAAAATATTCTTCCAAGTGATCCACAAATTTTCTGGATTATAAAAATAAACGATCCATTGAAAAAGAACGAAATGCTTGAAGGTACTAAGTGTTAAACAAGAATCAAACATTAATAACTCATTCAATTTTTCAAGTGTAAGATTACAAATATTTACTCTAATGATTTGCCACACTTCAGAAAGTTTAAATTATAGAGATTTTAAAATATGCTCAAAGATGTCAATCTGAATACTCGATTCAAAATTTCATCCTATCTGAAGAGATAATGAAAAGACAGCGGATGGAAAAAGAAATTCAAAGAGGAAAACACATCTATCTGAAAATGAATAAGCCCAACTTTGTCTATGGACAAAATAGGAGACGAAAAGAGTCTGTCCAGCTGGAAAGAGACTTTGTTTAATACTTACTTTAGATAAATGCAATAAAGCACAGGTCAAAGTAGAGCAACTGAATTTGTCAGAATTTATTCTCTCCTTTCCAAAACTGTGAATAAAGTGAGAGCTGCAGCATCTCCTCATTCATCAGTTGCCTGAACCAGCTATTCACCTTCTTCTATGTCAAGGTTGACACTAAAGAATGACTCTAAGCATATGGGAATTAAATTAGAAACGGTGTTTTCAAATGGGAGATTATCAGAATGGTTTTCTGCATTTATTTCCTGCTCATCTACTTTCGTCTCTGCATTTAATGAAGACCATCTTTCTCCAACAGTCAAGTTTTTAAGAGAGCTATTTAAGAAGAAGAGATGAGATGATTCAGAGGTGGTGAAGCAATAGTATTAAGATACACCTAACCTTATGCAAAATCTTTCCACCCATGGCAAAGAGCTTAAACCTTTAGTTATCTATCTTTGAGTTTAAACCTTCATATTTTTAAAGGCCATTGTCCTTACATTTTGGGAAGATCCTTTTGTATTACTAGAGTTGTAAAAGATTTTATCTTCCCTTGTGTTTCATTGTAACACTTTGTAAAAGTGTGTAAGTTTCCTAGTTAATCTGAAAACCAGAGAGTTTTTGTTGATCTCTAGAAAAACATCAAGTTTGCTAGTGATCTTAGAAACCAATGAGTTTCCTGGTGAGCTCGTAAAACCAGAAGAGTGTTGGGAACACTTGTTTATGCTTCATAAAGTTGGAATCTACAAGAGTGCTTGGAGCACTTTCGTATTTCCATTATATGGGATATAGTGGAACCCAAGGCATAATGAGTATGTGCTCTTGAAAGAGTGGAGTAAGGATGGGGTTCCTGAACTATTATAAAATCGTGTTGTCTATATGTGTGTGCTTGCTCACTTGTTTTATCTTTTATGCACTTCATTGTTTTTATTATCTATTTTACAATGCACCACACACAATCACGAAAAGAGGAAAATGTTTCGATAGAGATTGCACCACATACAATCACGAAAAGAGAGAAATGTTTCGATAGAGATTAAACAATAAATTTTTACACACCCAATTCACCCCTCCCCTCTTGGGTTAAGCTATCCTATGGGAACCAACACTGACCACCTTCTTCCACCACATGGATTGCAAGTTGCACTTGAAACAATGAGAATGTATAAATAAGTCTATCTTTTCCACATTGCTAGTTTTCATTATATTTGTTTCAATATTGCAGTTCAATTTGTTCAGCATTTACGACAGACTTACTAAAAATAATATATACAGTTTCTGCTATAAGTAGAATGGAGCTGTGTCAGAAAGATACCTTGTGGTGGCTGCTGAACCCCCTTAAAAGAGTATGCACAATTGTTCATGGTGTTTTCTACCTTCTGATTTTGGGGTTGCTTGGTTTCTGAAGCATGAAATTGTCTAAGTTTGCTGTGAAGATTAGACCAAGTTGATGCTACAGTTTGAGAGATTTCTTGAATTTTCCTTTGTCTTTGATTGGCTATGTGTTCTATGATTCTTTTCCTTGCTGCCAAAAGTTTCTCATGGAGCTCTCTTGATTGTCTAAGAAAAACAGAAGAAAATGCATAGGAACCACATGCATGTATCAGTCACTGTCAATGAAACTATCAACTGCATATCGGCTTCTGTGTAGCCTAAAACTACCCAGTCAATAGACGTTTCCTGACTGAGTTCATGAACAGAGAGCTTTCCTGAGCTCAGACATCTAAAAATATGCAGTCATATTCTAAGAGTGATAACAACAAATAAAATAAATTGATGATGAGATCCTCACATCAGACAAGTCCGTGTTTCATCGGTCTGCCGCAGGAATTCTTGCTTGAATCTTTCCATGTCCAATATGATCTGCCATTGAGTGAAATGATACCATAAAAAATAAAAAAAATTCAAGAACATTATAACATTTTACATTGTTTCCCATCAATCCATGCCACTATCAAATATTGATTGCAGATCACACTGATTTGGCACACACCAAAAGCAGTCCTAGGGAGACTCTAAAACACAAGGGAACCATGAATGCGTGTTATTCTTTTAAATAGTAACAAATACAAAATGGGAAAGAATTTTTGCAGCATCAGGACATTGTACCATGCATTCCATCTCATCCCAAACATCACACTTCCCTAGAGTCCAAGACCTTTCAACCAGCTGCATTGTCACTACAAGAAAAGAAACAACATCAAAGGGAGCTAATGCAATTTTACCCCATCAATTTCTGCACTGGCAGTTCCATATAGTTCTCGTGCTCTATCTAGTATAGTTTGTGGCAGCCCTAACCTTTCAGCAATGTTGATTGCTTTTGAGCGGCCTGCAATATGAATGTCCCCAACAACATCACGATGCATTGATTATGACATGACAGCAATTCATCCTACAACATCAAATATAGATGGAACTAACTGCGAGAAATCAGTTCAGTTGCTTATATCAGCAGACCAACTCAGTGTGATATTAGTGGCCATGGGGAGGAATTTACTGCCTACTGTCTCTGGGAATCTGTTCTCATAACAAGTCCAACATAGAGAACTGCTAGGGTCTCTTGGGATGTTTTTTTCAGAGATGCAGGCTTGGATATCAATTGAAAGCTTTATATATTTGCATTGCTCAGAATTACCATAGACAAAACAATTGGTGTCCCCAGTTCTTAATGAAAGAAAAGCATGATTTGTTTTATGGCGGGGATTTGCTGGTAGGTGCTTTGTGCTCAACACTTCAATTGAAACATTGATGCATAATTTCGCATGCATGCCTAGACATGTTTACTTAGGTAACCTGTTTGCAAAATGTTTTCGTTACTTTTCCTTCGTCTTTTTATTTTTTTTTCTCCTTTTCTCATTAAAAACTTTAATGACTAGATCAAAACATATATGCTCCATAAAGTTTTCTTCTCAATGTACTTACCTGTTATTTTGTGAATTTCTTAGGAAGCTTAAGATTCTACATCGTTGTGCCTCTTACAAATGGAAGTTTCCATAAAAATCTATCATAGTTCATTGCTAAAACTTGGGTCTTAGTATCAATTTCGTATCATACTGTTCGCTTTGCTTTTAGAGTGTGTTTGGTGAGACGTAAAAGAAATGTAAAGAGATATAAAAGTGGAATATATAAAAGATGTGTAAAAGGGGAGATACTGATGTTAGCAAAATAAAGGTGATGTCAATCATAAAGTAAAAAAAAAAAGAAATTATCACTTTTCTAAAAGAATGATAGACAATGAAGTGGATAGTTAAATGTCATATAAAATAAAGGAATGGGAAAGAATTTACATCCCTTCAGCATTTTGGAACTTTTACACCCCATTATACACAAATAAAAGACATTCTATATACACAAATAAAAGATTTTCTATATAAAGTATGAAGTTTCTACAGAAAGAAATGAAAAGAATTCGTTAATTGACTATCGTAAGTTCTGAATGCTAATAACTGGTCCAAAGTGGAAATATGTGAATGCTGATTTGAAATCTTCTGTACTTTATGCATAAACATGGAATAACTGATTCTAAGTGGAAATATATGTATGCTCATTCAAAATCTTCTTCACTTTATGCATAACAATTCATTCTAAATCTTCTTTATTTTATGTTTTCATCACTTGACCTCAGTAAGGCATTGCAATACTTAAAAGAATCGCAATCAGCATCCAATATAAAGCATAAACATAAAATTCTGTAAGTACTGGTATTATTCCTCCCATGAAGGATAAGTTAATAGATGAGAAAAGTGATACTTCCACGGAACACAGGAAGTTCAAATGCTTTAAGCAATGTCAAGCTGATATTAGTTCATTGCTCTGTAGGTCACTCTGTCTATCTGTGTCTACCAAAAGAGTTGTAATCCAGTTGAGTTCCGCAACTCTGGCTCTAACTGTGAGCCTACATACAACGCAATTGTGAGGTTGGTGGTTAGCTCTGACGTCTTTATCATATGTCCAGAGACCTAAAGCATCAAATGACTGTGATAGGAGTTAAATTTCAAGGCATCCTAAAATTCCTTCATGTTCATTCACAGTCAGATATCTTCAAATGGAGGATCTTTTTCCAACAGTATCTTGGATGCATGCTCAAACTAGAGTCACCATTCCAAATCCTGGCAACTTCAAGTTCCAAGATTGATGGCTTGATGCATATGACTCATATTTTATTTAGAAGACGTGCTGGGAAACTTAAAACAAATCAGATGCACTAACAATGCAGGAGGTATTAATCCATGGCATTTGCACCTTGTGCGGTCACATCATGTCTTATTTTCCTCTTCTTGAATATAGGACTAACCTCAGCAACTTACAGATTCAGAATTGTGCCAATATGTAAACATTTTAACTCAGAAATGAAGCCTAAAAAGATTTGTTTTCGAACACTTCGAAGCAGTTCATATGGGTTCTTACAAAGATATATAAATACACATATCAATGGTACAACTATCAGGTACATCCATGTTGGGCTTGACATTTGAATTTTACTTGTCGTATACCAATCGATATAATTTAAATAAAAACATATTTGTCAGTGCCCATTCTCCCATCATAAACATTTTAGGAATCCAGTGGATCCAAGTAAAGATGTTCTGTTATAAAGCATGAAGTTCCCCTGCAAGAGAGGGGGGATTATAAATTAAAATTATTCATCATTCAAATATGTAAAGTGACAAAATTTAGGAACTTCAAAAATGTCAATCTAACACAGAAATTAGTAAGTCTTTTATCTGCACCATCATAAATATCAATTGTTCAGAAATTAATATAAAAACAATAGTTTCTTTAAGGAGAAGGAACCTGGAACTCCCCAGAGTATCTTGTAAGCTGGCTTTAATTTGACTTCATCAAATTCAACACAAGCGTTCTCAAATGCATCATTGCTGGCAAGAGAATATCTCACAAGCATGAATCCAAGGATTTTGGAAGGAAAAAGAAAAGGAAAAAAAATTATGTATTACACATAAAAGAATGTGATGTTGCGGCAAATATAATCCATAGAGGCTTAAGTCTGTTCCATAAAATTAGAGTTCCTGTGTAGGAAGTCAAACCTTATTATGGGAAAGAATCAGAGACCCTTCTCCCCTGCCACCTCAAAAATTAGATCTACTATGGTTTCAAGCCTAAGTATCAGTTGCAGTGAATCATATTAATGAACAACGAGCCTATATTGACATTTTTTGTTGGTCTATTGTCTTAAGATCATTTTACTTTGCACACAGGGTCTAAAGTCCTTGGTGTTGCTAATAGAAATGTTTATAATTCAATAAATACCTATTTATTGATGGCTCAAGAAAATATTATCTGTTTTATCGAAGAAATTATCGTTTTTTCAGGGAATTTTATTAGAAAAATAGAAAAATAGAAAAATAGAGAAATTTTGAGATATTTTTTATGAAACTTTGTAATAAATATCGATAGATATAAATACACAATTCGAACAGACAAATAGACTAAAAAAGCCACCATTCAATGAATAATGAAAATACAAATGAGAAATGCATATGGAAAAACAAAGGAGAGTAAATCTTGAGGCTTAGTTTTGCCTCTACTTTCTTTGTCACTCTTATCTATTGACATCTCCAAATTTCAACCTGAAACATATTAAATCAAAATAAATTGATTTTTTTTCTATGCACATAACATCAACTCCTTTGAGACTTGAACATTCTTGAATATGCAAATCTTCACAATATATGCATCCAATAATATCTAAAAAAGACTCCAAACATTCAAAACAAATAAAAGAACACATTTTAAATTATGTAAATGAGATTAAAAAAAAAAAACACAATCTTGCAAATTATTAATTTAATTTAATAAAAAATAATTAAAAAATTGGGGATTAATTAAAAATAAAAAACTGTTTGGGTGAAAACAATGCTCAAAATATGTAATCATGTTGATATTATCATAATTTAAAGTCTCGAATTATTGCAATTGGGGGAGATATTGATTTAGGAGTTTTCGCCAAAAATCCCTCTTTTTTTAAAATAAAACTAAAAAAAGAAAATATGTAAAGAAAAATAAATTTTTTGAAAGATCTATCATCCTAAAACTATCATCAAACACATGCAATAGCAAATTTTGGTTTAAAAATCCCTAAATTTTATATTATGCCCCAAATATTCAGAAAATCCCTAGAACTGCAATAGATTGTTGTTTAAATTTGTGTAAATTAGTAAAAAAAACTTATTATAATACAAAAGTAACCAATTTTGAATGCAAAACATCAACAAAAGGTGGATAAACCTCACCATTTTCGCTGACATAGTTTCTAATGCTCGAACCCAAAAAACCTAGATTTGATCTTGCGAATGTTGTTTTTATTCTCACGAAATCAAAATGGAAGTTTGCAAACTTCCTGTTCTTTATGAGAGAGGATTTCACAGCTAAAAGATGGGTTTGGGGGTGCTCAGAAGCCAAACAGTGCTCGTGTGCGGTATTTTACACCTCCAAACAATTTTATCATTTAGGATAATTATAAAATTACCAATTTCTTGAGATATTATTGAAAGTTATGATAAAATCAATAAATTATGTAAAAATGGATAATTCTTTTTTAGGTAATTTATCATTTTGTTAGGATGATAAAACAATATTATCGACGATAATATCATCGATAAAATCGATATTAAGAATGTTGGCTAAAAGTGTAAAAAAAAAAAAGAGCCAAAAAGAATGAAAAGCAGGCCTTGCCACTAAAACTTTATCCTATGTCGCTCTTCCCTTGACTACTCTTGCCAGCTGACCCTTTGGCAATGATGTATGATGATAGTCATCCAAGGAGAGGTAAATGCCCTTCTCTCGCCTTTTTTGTCTCTTTTTTCTTTATGTACATGCATACTCTCTCTCTCTCTCTCCAGGGAGGTGCATGTATGAGTAGTTAGACGTTGGATATATGAAATGTATGGATGATTAGACATCAAAGGACTTTCTTAGAAAGAAGTTTGAATGCTTGATGATGCTCTATTGTGTAATTTGTGAATGGAAGATTTGTGTTGGTGGAGAGGATTGAAAGCATTTCTAGAAGTTTGAAGTTTAAATGTTTGATGATGGTCCTTTGCATAATTTGTGGCTTGAAATGATAGACTAGTTGAATTTCCTATTACTAGTTGAATTTGAAATTTGGATTACTTGTTCTAGATTTTGATGAAGTGGAATTTATACGTATTATGGAATTTATACATATTATCTTTGAGGAATGGAATCTCTCAATTTGAATAATATTCTATAAGACTATTCTGAGAATGAAACTGTTTCATGTTTGTGGTTACAATTGTGATTATGTTTGTGAACTTTGTGTAGAATGTGTAGTATGTTTTGTGAAACCTGAAAAGTCTAGCAAATTTTAATTCGCATATGACACGTGTATCACGATTTTTTGATATGTTAGAAGCCTTGAATAATATATGCAATAGAATTTTGATAAAATGATGTAATTTTAAATATGCAAGAGGATATAGGTGAAATATTACATAATATAAGTCTAGACTTATTGAGAAACCATAAACCATAAGGAAAGTATACAAGAATGTTTTGTCAATCATTAAAAATGAAAAGAATGTAATGCTCCAACTTGCCATTAACCAGGAAAACCATTAACAAAGCTAATGAGAATTGCAAAGTGCAGGAAAAAAGCTTGTGTAGAAGGCAGCCGCTTAGTCATAGTCGAATGTCGGCCACTTGCAAGATTCGCTCGTAAAGTTCCAGCAACATGCCAACTCCCTGGACTCAAGCAGTCAAATGGCAACCGCCTATCGATATCGCCTACGATGCCGTAGCTGAATGAAAGGCGCCTTCGCATACTGCCTGCCAACACAATACAAGAAGGCCTAGAAAACTGAAGGTCAACCCAAGCCACTTGGATTCGCCTGCCACTGTCCAGCAACATGGCTTGAAGAATTTTTGGAAAAACGACCATAGCCCATATGGAAGCCACCTACCAAACTACTTGATGATGGCAACCAATATTGCAGTCACCTGCCAAGCACCTAACGACTGCAACGGTCAAAAATTTTGAACATTCCAACGCATTTAATGAGCCCTAACTACCTCCAATGGCTGGATTTTGAAAAAATCTATAAAAGGAGAAATGAAGGAACATTATAAAAAAGCATTGCAAGTATTATTGATCTCAAACTTTTACACTCTCAAGCAACTCAAGCCTTTAGGCTTCCATCTTCATAAATATTACAACAAAGGTTCTTGACAACAAGAAGGGAAGTTTTCAAGTCATCATAGTGAACTTTCGAAGAGTGCTCAAAGCTCCTGTGTTCCAAAGAGACACTACAAAAAGTGCTTATCCTGTTATTTTTATTCATTTGATTGCCTTAGGTTAATATTAGAGACCAAGCCCAAAAAGAACAAGTTGGATTGTTAGATCTCTGTCTCACAATCATCTTATTATGTTGTATTTACAACCCCTAGAGCCGAAATCTAGAAGAGTACTTTGGTACTAAGTAATTATACCCCCTATACTTGGAATCTAGAAGAGTGCAGTGGCACTAGATTATATTGGTGATTATGCTAGTGGAACCCAAGACACAAGGGTGTATGCTTGGAAGAGTAGAGTAGGAAAGTTGTCCTAAACAACGATATATTGTGCCAATTGCTTGTGAATGTTTTCACTGCTTGACCCTTTACATTTAATAGCAAATATCTTAAAGAGAAGGATTTTAAATCTACAAGGGTTTAAGAAAAAAATTTATTAATTCACCCCTCTTCTTGAGTTAAGCCTTGCAAAGGGACCAACACTAGAAACATGGGTTAAAAAGATTTTTTGTTGTTTGCCTCTTATGGTCGTGAAGAGTGGATGAATGGAGGGTGATGTTTTAACTATGCTTAGTATATTTCTTGATGGAATGGTTAATGGCCTCTCTTTTTTTTTTGTTCACATAGGTTTACCATTGATAACCATGATCTAAGGACTTTTTTTTTTCTTTCTTCTCTTGGTTTACAGTCTCATGTCAAAAATTTTGTATGGGAGTAGCTGTTTATGTATGGATCTTGTGGATTGTATCGTGTAGGTAGGATGGCTATGATTCAAGGAATTGGTTTGCCGTTTTGTGTTTGTAAAAGGCAACAACTAGTGTGATGGAGGTTGTTGTTCTTGTCTTGAAGATTCAAGGATTTTATCAGCATGCAATGCTGTTGGATGCTATTTTCTATTGTATGTGACTGTCAAGAATTTCCAGAATGTGGTTATGATTCCTGGGTTTACTAACTTTGGGCAAGCTTTCCTTTTTTCTGGGTGGGCACGACTGTTCACATACTTCTCTGCAGGCTACGTGATGTGATTCAACTTAGAAAGAAAGTAACAAATAGAATATGGCTGATTGGTTGGTTGGTTTATCTATTGATTTGGATTTTTCTTCTGGTTGGAAATTGTAGCTGACTGTACTTTCTAGTATGCATGTATTAAGTGAATATGAAAGGGTTATTGGGGTTGGTGATGTATTTGATATATTAAATAAATACCTCTTTCTTTGCAGGAGTCAATTGGATTGGCCTTCAATAGCAGATGGGAGGATCTTGGGCATTGGTATGATGGTCTATCTCCTCATTGTCATGAGATATTGTCCAAGGTGAGACCCTCCCAAGCTCCTCACTATTTGATGTTGGCCTTGATGGTAAGGTGGAGACCCAAGACACAATTTTCATTTGCAGATAGGTGAGCAGGGCATCTCACTACTTGCTGTGAAGGTTCAGCTAGGCCTATCAATGGAGGAGAAGAAATGTTTTTACGCTTTCCCCTAAAAGTTACATCAAGTGAGGCTTCTTCTTTGCTAGAAATTCCTTTCAATAATGGGGCAGCAACTCCTTGCTACATAAAAGCCTTTTAGGATAAAAAGAGGGGGGTAAATGGTGGCAAGAAGGAGATAAGAAAAAGGCAAAGAACGGGTTTAGCACCTTCTAACCGAGGCGAAGGTGATGCAGGTGTTCCTCTGACTAGTGGGGGGAAGAAGATAAGGGGTTCCATGGATTACTTCAATCCAGATGAAGAAGTTCCAGCCATGCAAGAAGTCAAATCCTTCTTGTTTTATATGTTGGGGGCTTGCTTTTTGGGGATGTCTTCTAGGAAAATGAACTTTAAATGGCTTTCCTTGGTAAAAGACTTGTCATTTCATAAGTTTATTGGATGGGGTTGTTTGTTACTTGGCCACCTCAATCATGAGATGGATCGACTGGCAGTGGGGGGGAAGAACTGCTCAGCCCTTTACCATTTGGTTGTGGTGAGAATTCTCTATAAATATCATCTCAATATTTCCTAATGCATGCTAAATTGCTCCTCCTGCCTAACTTTTGAATTTTGCAGGCTTGCTTCTTTGACCACTTCACTTGTGGTCACTATTTGCTTTCTCCGAAGCCTAGGACCATTCCTCAAGCGGATATTTGGAATGGGAGCAATCACCACCTCTCTTCTCTTGCTGCATGGAGGTCCTTAGTAGATGGTATTTCTACTTCTGAGGTATTGTCCTTAATCTTCTATTGAATTCTTTCCATTTGCTGGATCTCACATTCTTACATTCTCTTCTTGTCTTCCCTAGTTTACAACTTTTCCCGATGGATATTATTTCCAAGATGAAGCATTAGCCCGGGCTCATAGGTAATCAACTAGCAGAACTATTCTTTTTTATGAGAAGATGGCCACATGGTATTTTGGTGAGCGTTTCACCTGGCAGTCATTGGGATCACCCATTGTGCTTGTAGGCTTGCTTCATACCTCCTCGATAAGCCAACCTTTCCTTAATGAAGCGAATTTTAAGATTGTTTGGTCCACTTGAAGTGAGATGGACTCTTTCTCAAAAATCAAGATTGTCATCCTTGGTATACCAAATATGGTCACCAACTTTGTCTTCCCTAGTTTTTGGAACATAGGAATTTTGTTGTGGTACATGGAGATCTATTTATACAAGCTAGACAGGCAAGAGATGTCAAGATAGCTAGAGAAGCTGAGGATGGCGCTACTGAGAGGCTGAGGCATATGAAGAACTTGATCTTTTTAGCTTGTGAAGAGTCTTGTCTTCAGTGTTGATTAATCATGCTAATTTCTTTTGTTCTCGATAAGTTCGGAGATGTGGCCTATAAACAATAACTTCTAATCGTTTAATTTTGCTATTTTCACTTTTGTAAAGTAACTATTGCTCTCCTTTCTTTTATTGAGAGGAAACTTCATTGGATTGACAATTGTTGGAAACTTCATATTAGATTGTTCTTCATTAATGATTTTCTTTATTGATTCATTCTCCCATGTTCTGTGTATGGACTGAAGACCCTCCTTTGGTAACTTGATACAGGTACTTTGTCTTTCATATGTGATTGCCTTATTGTTGGCCTCTGGGGCCGTTGCTTCTTCTCTTTTTTATTTTGCATCTGTTTTGACATGATTTGGACTCATGTTGTTTCACTTGAGTTAACTCAATAGGCTCGTGCTCTTCTTTGAGCCAATTTATTGACCTTAACTTGGTGCTTATCCTATATGCTCGGTTTCCCAGAAACCATGTCAGCGAAAGATTTGTTGGATATTTACTTGTACTACTATCTCTCTCTCTCTCTCTCTCTCTCTCTGTTGCTTGGTTCAATGCATCTTTGAAAGAGGGCTTCAATGGAGGCTTCGTTCTTCTATCCTCATTCAATAGGAGGATTCACCAGCAGCTGTCTAGAATATCTGCAATGACGAGCTTGCAACTTAGGGATGATTTAAGGAGCTATTTTCCTGGATTGAAGCTCTTAACTCTTCCTTTTTCTCATTTAGTGCTCCTTGTACTTCTTTCTTTATTTTTTCCTCTATTCGGAATGCCCTTACTCCCTTTTTCTAACTTCTACCTCCCCTTCTAATTTTGGAGAATCTGTTAGCTCTGAAGCTTTTGTTAAGCCAGAAAATCCAGGACTTCCAACACAGGCTCCTGGTCCTCATGTTGGGGAAATACTGCTTTCTTGGATAAATAATTTATCTTTGGTAGAGCAATTAAATTTCCCCCAGTAACACATCCATGATTGTTTGGACTTGATTAGGATCCCCTTGAACTTTTCATTGCTGAATGCAGTGAGTAATTTTTGGGTCCCAGCAATAAATGTCTTTCAGGTTTGGTCAAGACGTCAAGTAGAGTTGTCACCATCACGGGAAGAGGTGTCAAGGTTGACAGGTCTCCCCTTTGTGAGAAAAGTTGATCCTATTTATCCCTATGTAGACTCTTCTGCGACTTTTTATGAACTGTTGGGGGTACATCCATATGCCTTTAATGTAGCTGGGCAGGGAGAGCCTCCCACTTTTCGATTAGTATACTTTTGTGGGCAGTTTTTTGCTGACAAAGAAGAAGTCATGTCTGCGTGTTGGTGCTTTTGCCATAATGCACTTTTCCTTGCCATGCTTTCAACAGTCATGCACACCTATAATGGAAATTTTACCATTGCTTCTTGCAATCCTAGAAGGTATTTATGAAGACTTATCTTCAAGGGATGCCAATAGAGGTACGTTACATGGCTGCCCAGCAGTTCTACAGGTAGTGAAGGATTTTCATGTTTTGCTGAAATATCTGTGATTCTCTACTCTTGGTCTCCCTTTTAATTTCAACTCTGTTTGTTGCTGATCATTCTGACTTCCTCATGGCAAACAGATTTTCTGTAATTTTTATATTGGCCTTGTGTTCTTTTCATATTGTCCATTGTTACTATATAGTTGTGGCTATTAGAGCACTTAGGTTGCTTCTCTCCATTGTCTCCTGAACATGCTTAAGCTCTCAACATCACTTACACTTAGCTAAATATGGAGATGGACCCCTTACCAGAGGATTTGCTGACTTTTTTCACACAGCCTTCAGTATTCCAAGATTATTTGGGAGGCATCATGGTTAGACGATGATGCTTTGATCTGTTTCAGAAACTATAGCTGTTTATTTTTGTCAAGCTTAATAGGGACTTCATCTTATATGACACAGTGCTTTATGTGTCAATTCGGCTTGGTTCAAGACCTGCCATATGTGAATGGAATGCCCAATGGCTTTAGGCACTGCTCAGCGGACATTGCTCCTTGGACCCATTTTTTTTGAATGGTCAGTGTGTCCTTCTACTAGAGAATTGGGATTAATGCACTGTTGTCCCTGAAGGTACTACTGATTACCAAAGCTGGATGGAAAATTTGTTAGGGATTGGAGGCCTGCCCTTACCCAATGTTGCTGGCGGTAATCATGCACCTATGAATGGTACTCTGAACATGTCCACTGAAGTCACATGTCTTAGCTGTATTTCTCGGTAGCCTGCAAAATCACATTTCTACTCTTCCAGCCTTGTGGAACAATCTGCATGTTGGACAAGCAAAAGAGTGAACTGGGGCAGCTTCAAGCAGCTCAAGATGATGTTCCTAACAATTTGGTGGGATAAAGAAACCCTCCCTGGATGTTTTGAACTAAGAAATCTCTGCACTTATGTTACATAGATTCTGAATCAGTTTCTTTTTCTTTTTTTATTTTTTCTTTTGGTAGTAGGGTTTAGATTCCACAACTCAATGTACCATTTAACTTAATATCTGCTCAAAGATTCTGAATCAGTTTCTTTTTCTTTTTTTCTTTTTTCTTTTGGTAGTAGGTTATAGATTCCACAATTCAATGTACCATTTAACTTAATATCTGCTGCCCCGCGACTTTTATAAAGAATGCTTAGTAATGGAAGCCTCATCTTTTATTCCGACTTGCCTTGAGTTTCATGAATGTATATTCTAATCTTCTTTCACCAATTTCTGAACTTGTTGAATGAGAACGAACTGTAATCTGCTACCTTACAGCTTTTATAAAGAATGCTTAGTGAAGAAGCCTCATTTCCAATCTTCTTTCATGAACTCCACCGGTTTCTAAACTTGTTGAATGATTTGATACAGCTGGGAGTTATGCTTTTCATCACACCTTGTCATACTTAACATTTGGAATGGCTAGCCTTGATTGGGAAATGTGCCTTAGATGGTGTCTCATATTGGTTCGAGATCACATTCCTTTGCTGTAGCTAAATAACCCACCATAGGCAGGTACCATGTTCTTCTTTGCCGTCAGCATTTGCTATAAAATTCCCAATTTAGTCTTAATTTTCCCTTATGATCAGCTAGGTGGATTGTTTTGATTTGCCTAAGAACCATGCCTTCCTTCTTGGAAGGATCTTGTTCTAATACCTCTGTTGTATACATGGGCAATCCTCCTTTGATAAGCTTGAGTGTGATTGAGTGATTGGACACTCTTTTCACTTAACAAAACTAATTGTTACTGTCTAGTTTGTATCCACTTTTCATTGCTTAATTTCCCTTCAAGGACGATAATATGCTCATAATTCGTCATAAGTGAAATACGTAAATTTATATGTTTTGGTCTTTAATTGACATGATTTCATTGGTTTATATTCACATTTCATTAACCATTATAGATAATGAAGGTAGTTTTTGTTGCAAGTATCAAAACTTGTCAAAACAAAGTTGAATACGACAAATAGTAACTTGTAGTCAACTTTTGGCATAGATGGAGGCTAATTTAGAAAAAGTGTTCAACAAGAAAGTTGTAGCCCTTGTTCTTAGCTTTCCAACGCATTAAGAATCGCGTGATTTTGACATCATATGAGAAAGTTATGACCAAAATACTGAACGTTGATCCTTATGAACAGTTGGGCATAGCGCTAGAAAATGGACGTCCCAGACAAAGATTTGGGCACTGCAGCGCTCGATTAGTGAGAGAAGTTGATATTTTCGGGAAGTGTTAATAAGTTTTGCACAAGGCTGCGGTACTAACACGTATGGAGGTGCAACCTAACCCTAAATTGGGTTATTTAAGGAGGATTTGAGTTGTAAACCAGGGTGGAGAACATGGGCTAGCAAGGGAGAGAAGATCTTTGGTGCAAAAGAGGAGATTTTTTAAAGAACATTGTTGTAAAGAGAAGAGATTGCTACTTAGAAACAGATTCATTCCCTTATCTTTCTCGGTTATTTTTCAGTTATTTTTCTTTTCTTAATGACATTTAAGACAATGTTTATGATTTCTTTTAGTTCCATTATAAGCTAAAATCTTTGCTTTAGGGCAACAATATTGCTGGATTCTGAATATCAAGTTTATTCAATTTAATTCACTTTTATGTTTATTCACTATCTATGTTGAGTATTTAATCTGAATTTAATGCTTATGAAAGTGTGCACGCCCTTTCTACATGATTTGTGATTCAATTTGATGTTGAGCAGCGATAATTGAATTAGATCATGATCAGATACCATAAGATTGTCATGAGATAGAGGTATCTATGCGGCTTATTTAACACCATGAATTTCTTGTTCTTAATGCATCTTGGTTAATTTACAATTTTCACAGAAATATAAAAAATTTGGTAGCTGAGATAGATTATTATTTCTTGAGAAAGATTAACAATTAAAAAGAGAAATTCATGATTAACATGGAAATAAATATTAATTGATTAAATTAGGTGAAATTAAATAAGATAAATATGGTGAAATAAAAAACCCTAGATGTCTTAATTCATTGATTCTCTACTTGTCTAACTCAGCATTTTTGTCAATTTTCATTAGGTTTAGATTTCTTTTTTCTCTTATTTTCATCATTCGATTGTTCAAACAAAATTTAGGATTAGAGTAATTTGGAACCAGGTAATCATGGTCCTCGTGGGAGCGATCTCTTCTCTCATTTTGTTACTTGTTGACGACACATGAACTTGCATTAGGAAAATCAGCAACAGAGAATTCAAAGGATTGGGATTTCCACTTCTGTTGTAAGGATCACTTTCATTCCACATGTCAATCCATGAGTGAATCCTAGTGCTATTATTATAGATGTACAATAAGCCCACAATGCATATGGAAACTTCTCTGCTCGGTCTCAATAGGTGTCTACCAATTTGTTGAGGATCTTAATTAAAGATTTATTGGCCGCTTCTTTTGCTCCATTTGCTTGCGGCCTATAAGGACTTAACTTGTGATGTTGGATTTTATATTATTGTAGAAATTCCTTTATCTTTTTGTTGACGAATGTCATTAATTAGTATGCGAGGAACCCCAAATCGTGCAAGAATGTTTTTCTTTTGGTTGGCATTTACGGTGGGGACTAATGATGCTTCTACCTACTTTGTGAAATACTCAATAGCCACCAATATATTTTCATATCTGCCTAATGATTTAGGAGAGATTTTGCCAATCATAACTTTTCCCCATATAGAAAAAGGCCAAGGCAATTTAAGGTTATCCAAGTTGTTGTTAGGAACATGGATCAAGTTGTCATGCTCTTGGCATTCATGAAAAGATCTAACATACTTTATGCAATCTTTTTCCAATGTGAACTATTAATATCATTAGCGCAAGATTGTTTTGGCCACCATAATGCCATCCATGTGTGAACTGTGATCCCCTTCATGGATTTGTTGCATGACTTCCATTGCCTCTTCCTCTTTTAGGCATCAAAAAAGAGGTTGATTATAGGCCTTTTTGTACAATGTGCCCATAATTAGCAGGGATTCAACCGTCTAATAGTCTTTTTACCCACCAAAGATGCATGCTCTTCAAAGTTTTGACCTTTTATATACCTCTATATATTATGATACCATGGCTTTTCATCTTCTTTTCAATCTGCCTCTCTAAGCAATAGGCGGATTCTTCTAGAATTTGCATGAAGACCTCTTGCGATGCTTTCCCATATGGGATATCAATTACAGATGCTGGAATGGCTAATGAGTCAGGATCTTGGCTTTTTTGCTACAATGATAGAAACTTCTTCTGATGAGTAAAGAATCACCCCAATTTCACTCCCAAAAACATTCCATGCTCCATCAAAATATAATGTTCAGAATCCCAGACCTCTTTATTTATATATAATATTTCTTCACTAGGGAACTATTCTTGTAGTGGTTGATAGTCAGGTAGAGCTTGTGCTTCAAAATAATCTATCAAAACTTGACCTTTCATCTCCTTTCTAATGACATATATAATATTAAATTTTGCCAACCAGAGTTATGATTTTGCTATTCTTTGAGTGAGAATTGCTTGTTAACAAATATTTTAGTGGATCCTCCTTGGATATGAGAAGTACTGTCTATGTGACAACATGTCGTAGAAGCTTCTATATAGCCTAAACAAGAGCAAGGCATGACTTTCTAATGTCATTGTATTTGACTTAGATGTTGGAGAACTTTTTAATATTGCTTATTCTTTTCTTTTGGATGCATCATGTTGGCCTAGAACTCTTCCCATATCTGCATTAGTGATAGAGAGGTATAATATCAATAGCCCTTTTGACTTTGGGGGTGACAAAACAGGTGGTTCTGAAAGGTAGCGTTTGATTGTTTCAAATGCCATTTGACAATCTTCAATCCATTTCTTTGGAGAATTTTTCTAGAGTAGGTTGCAGATAGGCTCACAGATTGGAGTCAATCATGCAATAAACCTACTAATATATTAAAGGCCTCCCAAAAAGCCCCTAATTTCTTATTCTATATTTGGAAGTGGCATGTTGACGATGACTTCGATTTTATTTTTTATCTATTTGTATTCCTTTTATACTAACAATAAAACCAAGTATTTAGCCTTTTTGAGCTCCAAATATACGTTTTTGTGGGTTGAGCTTTAATTGAGTTTTTTAAGTCTATCAAATATTTTTTGGAGATCTCTGAAGTGATCTTCGAAAGTGAGAGAGCAAACTATCATGTCATCCATGTACGCTTCTATCTCTTTGCTTATCATATCGTGGAATATGGTTGTCATCGCTCTCTAATAGGTTGCCCTGCAGTTTTAAGTCCAAAAGGCATTACTTTGTAGCAGAAGGTTCCTCAAAGTGTGACGAATAATGTCTTTTCCCTATCTTCTAAGGCGATTTTGATTTGGTTATATTCGAAGAATCTATCCATAAAAGAAAACCAAGTGCATCCTATAGTGCTATCAACCAAGGTGTCGATGTGGGGGAGAGAAAAATTATCCTTCAGGCTAGCCTTGTTGAGATGATGATAGTAGATACTCATCCTAACTTTCCCATCTTTTTGGGGTACTAGAATGATATTTGCCAACCACTTTGAATAGTGCCTTACAGAAATATGGCATTGTATTTCTTGATTATTTCATCTTTTATCTTGAAAATTCATTCTACTTGAGCCTTCTTAATTTCTACTTTATTAGCTTGCTCTCAGCTTTTATAGGGAGCTAGTAGGTGATGAAGCTTTCCTCCAATCCTAACATATTGGCATAAGAAAAAGGCGAAGTTGATAAGGCTTTAGAAATGTGAGAATTTGTCTCCTTTCTTCGAGTAATAAGCTTCTCCCAATGCGGATTTGCCTAGGGGCTTCTTAAGTCCCCAAATTAACAGATTCAAAATCCTTTGCTAAAGTTAAGTCTTCATTTTTACGCTTTCCAAATTTTTGGAGATTTCCTTGTCAACCCTTGCTTCTGATATTTCTGGTAACTGATGGATGGACCAAATGCTGGCCCATAGTTATTGCTCTAATAAGACTTTTTTCAGCATTGATGGAGCTTTAAGGAGTTCCTTTCTTGTGCTACCAAACTGCTGCTTATGATTGGTGCACATGGTAGAGAGATGTCAGTTCTTGTCTGGCCATTTATTGGCTTTTTTTTTCAATGCATCTTATCATGAGACTTCAATTTTTTCTTCAGGCATCACAATTTTAGCCATGCCAAACTCAGAGGACTTGTCCTAAACATATGAATTTAGATGAATATAGATGTCCTTTGCACTTTTTTTAAATTTTTTCTTGCCAGGCCTATATCCTAGACCCCACTTGCCGTTCCTTTGCTACATGCAGATTATCTTGGTCCTTCCTTTGTTCTTGATTCTGAACCTGATTAGTTGTCTCTCAGCTGATGGAATCACATAATTTACTGACCATTTGTATTCTGGGGGTATGCAGTTAACTTCCTGCATATCATCAATCTGGAAATGTAGGGGGTCCTTCAGACAAGTATATGTTCACTAATGGTAATTCATGAGATGTAATTCCATCTTCCACAAGTACTGTGATTTTGGGGTCTACTTGGATGGCTACAATTTTTCCGTTGGAAATATATTTGAAATTTTGATGTAGAGAAGATGGAATGGCCCCTACTTGAAGGAGTCACCACCTCCCTAGTGGTATGTTGAAAGATGCTGGAATATCAAACACTTGAAAGGTGATTGCGATAGTATTTGGACTTATATGAGGATTAACGTCCATTTCTTCAAGAAACGTCTTCTTATAATTATTGAATACCTTGACACTTACATTGCTGACTCTCATTATCTCAATGGAGATGCCAAGGCAATTCAATGTCCCCAAGGGACACACATTAAGACCAAACCCATTGTCTATGGCTACTAACAAGATTTTTAAATCTTTGTATCAGATGGTGATACTTACTGCTCAAACATGGCAGCAACCTTCGGGGGAAGCACCTCATCATTGAAGGTGATGGGATTAGGATTCATAATTTGCCCTACTAGATTGGCCAACGCCTCCAGTGTAACTTCCTTGGATATGTGTGCCTCGTTCAGCATCCGTGTAAAAGCTTTCCTATGCATTGTTGATATACATAGCAACTTCTAGATTGATATCTGAGCATGCAAGGGTTTGAGCTCAGAGGCGACACCATAAGCCAACTCTTTTTCACTCTTTTGAGTTATGTGCAGCATTTCTGATGATGTTTCTTTGGTAAATTCTGCCATTTCGGTTAATATTACCTATTTCTGAGCATATGGGATATCATCATGGGACTTAATGTGACTCACAAAATACCGACTTCCTTTCTTATAGAAGTATCTCTTCCTTCTTTGATGAAGAAATGTTAAGAGATCTGGATCCTCTTGAAAAGCAATCATGTTCACATGCAGCTTTATGGATATAAGTTTTGCTGATTATGATATTTCTTCCTAGCTGGGGGTATTAACTCCTATTGCTAGTTTTTCTGAAAAACAGATCAAACCGCCCAGTATGACTATGAACCTCAAGTAAGGCGGTTTGGTTAGCACCCGATTTCTGATTTGAATAGAAAACTGTTCGAACAGTTTGGATGAGACGGTTGAACCATTAAAACGGTTCAAACACAGTCCAATCCAAGCTTTAAAACAAAAAATTGCAAAATGGCAAATGCCCAAATCCCGCAGTCTCCCACTCTCCCTCCGTCCCCCCTAAAATTTTTCCAATCCTGCTTCCTAGGCAACCCCATTCTAGCTGGGTCTGAATAGCCTTGTCTCCTTCCATGCCTTTGCCACTTGTTAGTTGTCATTCCCTATCTCCCACCTTCATCCTTGGCAGGGAACAAAAACCCATCGCCAACCTAATCCGATGACCGACAGACAACAACAAGATACTCATATCCTGCCCTCCTAATCATCACTCCCTGTCTCTCTCAAGCTTGGCAGCAGCTGACATTGAAACCCATCACCTTCACAACCCTAATCTAAAGATCAACTGTATGATGATCATGATGTAAGAAGTAAAACCTCCTGCACCGTCATCTCTCCCTCTGTCAACACCCAACCCTGAAATAGGGAAACCCATTCAAGTGAGCAGATCAGGGCCAGAATCGCCACTCCCAAATACACTGTTGGATTTTGAAAGGAATCAAGATTTGCTCCAAGACTCCTCAAATTATATTCCAGTTGGATTGCGAATACCCTTTAGAGCCACATTTTGATAAATTTATGTCGTGGAATTGAAGGGGCAATAGAAAGGATTTAAGGGTCATGAAGGAGGAACTAAACAAGAATTTTTTAGGTTATTGAATTAGATACAATAATCACATGTAATAACTTCAGCATTTTGTCCATCTGACAAATTCCAAACATAACCTAGATTTCTCGGCATTGTACCATCACTCCTAATAACGGGGTCCTTGCTTCATAACACCATACTTGCATTTTTACCATTAATGCATATAGTCGAGCATCTTCTAAGTTGAACAAACGGAATACTCCCATCTTCTATCTAATGAATTTAACCCAACATGAATTAATTTAACCCAACAAGATAACAGAATATAATTTGCTCATTAGTTTCGTTAACTAACCCAAATAGAGAGATTATTGAACTCATAAGTATACTCCTCAATACTCATTTCCTTTTCTCTTAAAGAATGAAACTTCTCATATAACTAACTCCATGTAATCAACAAAAAAAATAGCTTGTGCAATTTTATTTTCATATGTTACCACATGCTATTTTTTACCTTCTTTGTCGAAGATGATGTTCTTTAACTCTCTTCTACCATTGAACTGCAATATCCCTCAATTTCACCTTCACAAACAACATTTTTCTAAATGCCTAATAAATTCTGAGATGTGCTCTCACTTCTCACGGGAAACATTGAATCCCTAGTATTTATTGGGAGAAAGCAAATACATTATATGATTAACTTTCCTTGGAAAAATGGGTCAATAGCTCAATGATGCAAAGGCATTTCAGTTCTAAGAGTTTAACCAACTAAATTGAGACATACAATTTTTTCCCACTCAAACAAAAAGCATGCAGATCTTGTGAGAAATTCAAGCTTGAAAGATTTACTTTACATGAAACAGAATACAATTTCATTTGAAAGCAATAGAAAGAGGTAACAATTGCTATCATGCAAAGGTTCTGTATTTGTAAAGTCTAGGACATGAAAGTGCTCACAGATTTTACAATCGCAGAGATTTCTGTATTGCCCATGGATTTTTACAAACACAGATTTCTGTATTCAATGAGTAACAGTAGATTTAAGAAAAATATCTGAAACACTAAAGCACCTTTTTCATCGATACTCCATACCTTATGAGATTTGTAGAATCTTGAAATTTGTTTCTTTAAGACATGCATTACCTAATTATTGGACATTTTCATAGAAATAACCACTTGAGTGAAAGATTTGAAACAAAAATACCTGTACTTGAGAGTTTTGAGTTCACCATGATGAGTTGTAACTACAGTTAACAAAGCACCAGTTTCTGCAAAACCTTCCAAAATTGACATCCCTAAGGCTGCACCTTCCAACGGATCCGTCCCTGCACCAACCTATTACAGAGCATTTCAAAATCATATCAATTAATGAAACATGTCAAATGCACATGATTTGATAACCTAATCTGATGTTTTTATATTAAGATAATTAATCACCGAATGTCTTCACCTTTACAACAGTAGATGTAGTCAAAATTAAAATTATAACTCAGAGCATGTTTACGAAAAAAATAAAAAATGAACCTAATCTTGAACTGTTCTGACTATAAGGTTCTATCAATTGACGTCAAACAAAGGATGTTCAGTATGCTAGTGAATTGCAATCCTCTCACAATTTTTTTGCATAACAAAAATAACAATTGAATGAAATGGAAATCTTTGCTCTCGGAATTTTCATTTATTATTCTCATTGCGTGCATCTTGTGTACATCGAAAACATAACACATTCACATCTCAAATTGCATGTGATCCTAATTACATCCTCATAATGGAAAAAAAAATCCTTAATTAAAAGGAGAAATACAATAAATGTAGAGACCCTCAATGAACACATTCTTTCTAAAATTTATTGTACTCCTTTGGGACTACTAAGCAAATTGAGATGGCTTGACATCTTGGATCACCTCAAGCCAATGGGTAAAGAGCAGGACATAGTCCTAAACCGACTCACTAGACGCTAAGCCAACCAAAAAAATTGTAGTTCGATCTGTTATCGTTTTATCTCATAAAGGATCAATAAGTCGAGTGATCTCTCTGTTGTTGGAACCTATAAGAGATTAAGAATCCAAGAAACTGACTGACTTTGTAATCAATGGAAGCCTATGAAAAATGGGTGACTTTGACTGAGTTGCGACAAAATTAACTCAACAAATCACAACTCAATGACTCAGTAATTCAGCTCATTTGACAATGAGAAGTTTAAAAAAAGTGAGATTGAGATTGACTGACTTGATGACTTAGTAGTCATGAGTGACTCAATGACTCAATCAAATCAACTCTCTCATTTGCCTACAAGAAGCTTATGAAAAGTGAAACCAAGGTTGATTGCTAAATAACACAATGAATTATGACTTAATAACACAATGAACTTAGTTCTTACCTTTGCCCACAAGAATCTTAGGAAAAGTGGGACCGAGGTTTACTAAGTTGATTGACTTGGTGAGTCACAAGTCAATGACTCGACAAATTCAACTCTCTCATTTACTTATGAGAAATTTAGGAGAAGGGGTAATAGGTTGACCGGATTTGACTCAAAAAGTCACAACTCAGTAACTCAGGAGCCTAACTCTCCCATTTGCCTAAGGATAATCTTAGGAAAAGCAAGAGTCCAGTGTCCCTATTATCGATAAAGACCTTTTCATTGATTGCCAATAAAAATGATATTATCATTTTTTTTAGAACTTTAATGGAAAAATAAAAAAATAAAGAAAAATGAGAGCTTTTCCATGAAACTTTATAATAAATTATGATAAATATAAATACACAATTTGACCAAAAATTTACACTAAAAAAGTCACCATTGAATAAATAATAGGAACATGTTTGCCCTTAGTGGTCTTATCCGTTGACATTCCAACTTGAAAAGATATTTAAAATAAACAAATTTGAAATTTATTGTTCAAATATACATTCGATCATCCTAAACCACTCTTGACATTGCAAACATATGGAATATAAACATATTATGGTCCACAAGCATGCAAACTTGCACAAACAAAAATCAGAATTTTTAAGCACTAAATTAATTTTTTATAATTTATTATATATAAATTTGTAACGAATAAAAATAAATAAATTTGAACTTAATACTCTTTATATTCATAAACAGATTTAGATGTATGTCTTATAAAAAAATTTTGAAATTCTTAATTTATTTTAATATAAAAATAATTAAAAAAATAAAATCTGTTCACATGTAATCACTCTCTTCTTTCAATGATTTGAAGCTTTATAATGACCAATTTGAAGCCAAATATTTAAATAGGCTTTTCCTACAAAAATTCTTATAAAAATGTCTTAAAAAATAAAAATCTGTAATGAAAATTATTTTTATTTTTTTCATAGATCAAACATTTTGATTCCATTATCAACCACAAAATCCTACAAATTTGGTTTCGGTTAAACGATTGGGGGATTTTTTTTCTTCCCCAAAACCTCATGTTAATCCTTAAATCCGTCAATGCTTGTTGTTTAAATCCATGTAAAACACCACTTAAACACCTAAAGAAGTGATTTTGAGTATAAAAGACCAAAATTTAAGATGAAATCATATCTTTTTTAAGTTGACTATGTCCTACTTCCACCACAAGAAAATGGAGATTTGACCTTCAAAATCAAGCTTTTGTCCTTCAATACTCAAATGGACACTTCAAAATTTGATGTTCTATGGATGGAATAGGATTTCACAGCAAAAAGAAATGGGGGGGTTAGGGGAAGGAGGTAGGCTAGTTTTTGGAGCTCATAGCGCCACCTTTTATCTCAAGATCAATGATATTATCGATAATATCTCGCAATAAATTGAATTTATCATGATATTATTCATCATATCATAGATATTATTGATAAATTTAGTAATCAAATGATAATTTCGATTTTAATGGGATTATTTTATCGATTAAGCTATGGAAAGATAATATCGACAATAAAATATTGCAAATATTATCAATAAATTTAGTAATCAAACAATAATTTTGATTTTAATAGGACTATTTTATCGATTAATCCATGGAAAGATAATATTGTCAATATTATCGATAATAGGAACATTAAGTAAGATAAAGGTTGACCAACTTAATAACTCAACTCTCTCATCTACCTACAAGAACCTTCAAAAGAACAAGACCAAGTTAACAATAGCAACATGGTAGTACACTAGGCTTAAACAAAATGATGGTTGATGTTTTCCAATATCACATGGCAAAACAAAAGGAGGTGATCTTTGCCATTTAGCTTGGGAGGGACTGTATAGACAAGTTGCAAACAAATTTTTTATAAGTTGACTAGTTTTATAGGTGTATGAAGGTTAATTAAACAGATTTTTGCAAAAGAGACCCAATTACAAAATAAACTGGTTATTTGAGTATTTGTAGACTAAACCCTCTTTAAGTTATAGAGTATTGCAGAACAAATGCTAAAAATACATTCATGATATAATCTTAGAGTTTAAATACATTAAACATGGTTTTAAATTTATTTCAAAACTTTATAAAATCATATTTAATACATTATATATGTAAAACTTCCTTACGAACATTAGTGCCAATTTCATTTGTAATATTATGAAACTTAAAAGGCCTATTTTAGAAATACCCAAACAATAAGGTCTATTTTGCAATTAGGCAAAGTTACAGGGTCTATTGTGCGAAAATTCCCTTAATTAAACTTGAGTTGAATAACTTAATTACGATTAGTGTTATCAATGGCTCTAAATCATCATCCTAAACAAACCTAGAACACTAACACAAGACCCTTGCCATCATCTCCATGATCCCATGGGTCGTCTCCTCTATGAAAAATCCATCATTGAGAACACCAAGGGATCTTCTTACTTGCACTATAGCATTACAACCTCCAATTATTAGGCCATTAACGAAGGCTGTGAAACTCTCAAAGTTTCACTCGTGAAGATTTTTCTCATGAGGTTTACTTATGGAGTTTCAAGTTAGCAAGTCTAATAAGGTTTCATCTTCGATCTTTGGGAAACCTATTGATGAAGCTTAAAGCTTCGATTAGTTTGATGAGTTCATGTTTTAACAAGTTTTAATTGCCCTAAAAGTTCAATCTGACATTTGTTGTAGGGATGCAGGGCTTACCATTGCCATAGATGGGCAAGACGCATGTGTGTTCTATGGCATAGTACCACTAAGCACCAAAGGGACCAAATGGCTAAAAGACATTAGCGTCAAGGGAGGCACTTACTTCTTTGAAGGATTCTCACATTTTCCTCTAGTGTAGAGAGAATAGAATATAATAATCCCTCAAAAGAGAGAAAAAGGGGGTACTTATAGACCTCATGTGCTCTAATTGCACTCTTTGAAAGAGAAATTGGAAAATACTCCAATTGTCCTCCCCAAATGCACTTTGATTGTGTTGCTTAAGGGCCAACTATGCAATTTAAATGGGCTTTGAGAGAAGTGGGCCCAAAACATCCTCATGAAGCCCAATTGTTTGATTGGGACTATCCATGCTGGCAAACTAACCAATTGAGAAATTTCATCATTTTAGCTCGTGGTTTCTTGGTCATCAGCTGGATGAATTAGCCTTTAAATGAATCAGCCCCTGATAATGGGCCCACTACAGTTTCAACTGCACAACTTATGGGAGAGGTCATTCCTAGTTGCACTGTCTTGATCATGCAGGCATGAGTGTGAGTCAACTACTCTCCCTTATTGTACAAGTTCAATAAGAGCTTCTTAACTGCATGGGTAAATTGGAGAGGCTTGGTTCCACCACCTAAGAACATAAGAATCAGATTGTACAACTTGAGAGGTGCTTGCCTGGACCATTTTAAACTTTGGTAACATGTTTGGTTATGTTGGAACTTAAAATCCCATCATGTGATCTTAGTTGTGCACCTAGTTTCAAGGCATGCGTCCATTAGTGTTGGTTAACTCTGTATGGCCAAACCCAATTTAAGTTGATTAGCATCATAAGCATTTTGATTTCATGGGTTTGTATGCAATCTTAGGAGAATCCGTGGATAATTTAGTTGGTTCCCATACCACATAGTTTATTACCATGGACAAACAATGGAACTTGGTATCACTGGAGAACCGACTCTCATAGGCAGCACTGGTTGGGAAGCAAACTTGACCGCACAAGTGACGTCCCCACACTTATTGCGCAAGTTGGCAGCAAGCCCTTGATTGCATGATCTCAACTTGTTCCAACCACACAGGTTCCGATGTGGGCCGTGTTTTCAGCCATGAGGACAATATGACAATCCTGGCAGCGTGATAATCCAAGTAGGTTTGCCACCTCAACGATCACTGTTATGCTCCTAAGGAGTGCTAGTTGAACCCACTTTCCTGGCAGCTTTGTTTGTTCTAGTTAATGGCTTTGGCTTGATAGCACCTTTGATTCAATTTGATTCTACTAGCACTTAAATCCCATTACACAAGTTTGGCATTGCAAGAGATCTTGATTTTAACCTACTTGGTCAGATCATGTTTGGTAGCACTAAATGGATAGATCTTTAGCAACATTGGCTATGAGAGAATCAAGGAAGCATCCTGTATTGGTTGCACGACATGTTCGACAATGGCCCAGCTCTGCGACAATCAGAGTCGCATTTCATCACACTAGAGGCAGTACTGGCTTTGACTTTGTAGTGGGTTTGGGACAAGCCCCACCATGCAAGTTTGTTTCTAGCTTAGAAAGGTGTCAACAGCATGAGATTAAAACAACTCATCTCAACAACAAGGTCCTATGTTGACTTGATTGTGTGGATACTAACATATTGAAAGTGCATTTGTGTTGGCAACACTGTTGATGACTTTTAGGGACAAGCTCTTGCCTGCATGGGTTTACTAGGACGTGGTCTTTGGCTTAATCCTGCAGGTTAGCAAATCCAACTTTTGTAATCAGTTTGACAACTTTGGTTTCATTAGAAGTGGCTTTGGCCACCTTAAGAAACAATCTGATCACATTTCTTAAGAGCAAAATTTGGCATCGTGGGTCAGTTGGGTGAACTCCCTGGTAGCATAAATTCGAAATCAGACTCAATGGTAGCATGAGGCTAGAATGCCTGTCTCAATTGTGCATGTTGGCAATGAGTCCTACTTGACTGGGTTGGAGGTAAGTCTTGACTGCCTTAAATCCATTTTGATTATGCTGGCAACACACCTCACTTGATTGCTTTGGCTCTGGTTGAATTCTCAGCTTTTAGTTCGCATCTAAGTCCACATCTTATGCAAGCAACTTGGAAACTACAAGAGTCATCTCAATTCATCTTGAACTGTTGGCCTTTGCCCAGCTAGATCCAGTCGAATGAACTTTCACCATAGTAGAAGGCAAAAGCACCAAAATTGTGGATGATCATAGCATGCATCCCTTTTCTTTGCTCTTTATGATGCATTTTGTCACCTTTCCATGTCCAAAAGTTATAACCCCCATCTTGAAAGATAATCATTCAATCCCTCGAGCAGCATCTACACTCAATGAAGGGCTGACAATTGAGGTTACCATAGCAGCAATTCCCTTTGATAGAGAGCTCCTTTTCAACATCACACATTTGCACTAGTGCTTATCATTCTTCACAGGAATGGATAAATGAGGGTGAGGACTAAATATTTTTGTTGCAGAAATGGAAGCTGCTGAGGAAGTAGGCATCAGCTCCAAACACTTGCTTCAGCTTCACTTTGGAGGGAGCGACTGAGCGGACATGTCTCTACTGCATAATCTGGCAACACCGTCTATAGGTTTAAGTCAAGCCTTTTTGGATCTCTGATGTGAATTTGGATGCATGGGTTATCTATATAGATTATTTGCAATTTGCCAATTGCAGTTTGGAAGGCAACACGAGATCCAATCACATGGTCTATTCATTCAAGTTTGGTTTTTTGGGCTAACTTGTTTTAGTGATTTAGATTTTGAATGCCAATTGAACTTGAATTTGATGGTGCAACTTGTATGAGGATTGAATCTAGTTGCACACATTGAGCTAAATTTATAGCCCTTGGCTACGCAGTTTCAAGGTTCTACCAAAACTTCTGTGAAATCCCAACCATTTGATCCTTGATTGTGAGATCTAATCCGATTCTTCTCTTATCACAGTCAATGCTAGACAAGTCCTAACAACATACAAGGCGAACAAAGTCTCATAACAGAAAAGCAACTCAATCTTCAGTTGGAGATTGAAGTAGGGTTTCATGAACAATGAAGGAAAGCTTCGGCAAAATTCAAGTTGCACAAAGGATAAAAAGTGTTTGGGTCATATGAGAAGGGCAGGTAAATGCGAACAATAAAATAGAGTGATGTTTAACCACGTTACCTACCCACACACCCTGGGATAAAATAAAATAAAATAAAAACTACTTTTTTCTCAACTTTAGGTATATTTTTCATCATCATCTCTAATCTATTTTATCTTCACTCACTTTATGGTTGATGTTACCACATATCCTACTGATCCATATACATTTCCATTTACATTTCTACCATCCAAACACATCAACTAAAAAGCAGGTGAAAAGTGTAAGCGAAGGGTGAGCTGAAGCAGGATTAGCACATGCTAAAAGTGGGAAAGTTCATGTAACCAAATCCTAAGTTCAAATATTCAGTCTTCCATTATTCTTAAGTCTTAACACAGTAAGTAGAGCTAAGACAGATGTCAGGTACAGATGAACTGTGACCACAGAAGCTCATGGAGGAGTTTGTAAAAACCGAATACAAGCACATGATTCTAATGGAAGTCATGATGATGATGCTATTTGATCAGCAATAAGCAAACATTTCAATTCATATTAGCTCAAACAGACATGAGCTCAACAAGTGATTTTCAAGAAAAGTTAATGATAGTATAGCTTCTTCATAGCATACTAGCAGGCTGAATGTATATGGTTGCCACAGAAATATTGATTGCACTTCTATCGAGCAAATGAAAGTTTGCAGAAAATGACATGCATTCTAATTCTAGGTTGTTGGGCTTCTGAAAAATTCACACTGGATTTTGTTATCACCAGGAAATCTCGAGAATAAAGTTAATTTGGTAATCCTTCTTCATCATGGAGATAGAATAACTCTTGGCTGTAAAGATTAGAACGTAGGTCTCCCTGTGCTAAATGAAATAAGAAGAATAAGGAAACAGCATGCAACCTAAATTAGTCAAGGGCAACAAAAAGTAAGCACCAGCACTCACGCACAATTGTTTTCCATGCTAGAGGAAAATGCATGCTCCTATGCAATACTTTGGAAGTAAAGAATGGATCTAATGATTGCCTCATTGTTAGCTTTTTAACAACACACATGCATTGTTGGGCAGATTTTTCACAGGGAATATTCAACCCATATTCCTCAAGAACCACTAAAATGAATGTTACAGTAAACAATGATTTCATGGAGAGAATGTTTCTAAAAGCTCTTAACAGTAATATGCAACAAATGATCATTTGAAAAATGAATTGATGAAAGCGAGATTTGTAGACAACAAAACAATTACCTCATCTAAAAGCACCAGTGACTTACTAGTAGATTGTGTGCGTATAGCCTGCAAGATATAAAATAGAGATAATATAAAAAACAACATATCATATAAAATCCAGAAGCCATTACTGTAGATCACCAATTTTCATGGCCTCATAGATTCGTATTAATAATTGAGTTCCTGCTTTATGTAGGACTCATCTACGAAATAAGTGTAGTGGGATCCTTCGAAGAAATTTATCCAAAAATAGAATTATTTTTATATATTTGGCCATAGAGGGAATTGTCTAATGTGATTGTAAGCCTTGTCTCAAGCACGCTTAGTGGAGTGAGTTTAAATTATGTAAATGCACTTCTTGAAAAAGGGGGAAAGGCAGCATACAAGTATGCAACTCACCCTACCCAGAACCCATATTAGCAGGAGCCTTGTACAATGGGCACACCCTTATTTATGTATTTGGCCATGGCTATTGGATCATGTGCTGAATTAATTTCACCACCAGTAGTAGGTATCTTGTTTGCCTCGTGAAAAATATGGAATTTTCTTCAAAGAAAAAAGAAACACATCCTCCATAACTGAAAACCATTGAATTTTTATGTTCGGAATTTACTATAACATGCAAGGCAATATATGGACTTTGTGATGGCAATAAAGTGAACTGCTGATTACCCTGTGAAATGTTAGTCAAGTCTAGAAACATCTAAAACAAATGCATCTTACACTGATCTGCCTTAAGTGGCCAGAGAAGGTAGATAAAGATTGCGTCAAAGACTGCTCATCACCAATGTCAGCAAAAATAGCATCAAACCAAGGGATTTTAGCTGGTTCAGAGGCTAGGACATAGAGGCCTGCAATTACAGATAGAGATACAGAACAAAACGGCAAGTTCATGAGCTTATGACAGATTCAATATGAAATGGTTTAACCAGATAGTGGAAATTTACATGCACGCCACCCAAGGGTTTACTTTGGCTTAAACTGCAAACGTGAGGAACAGCATAGATATGTAGTTTAAAGAAGAATAACTTAATTTGAACTGCCAATCATTATAGTTCTCTCTAGATAAATATCAACACTATCTAATCAATACATGAGGTGGCCAATGATAACATGCTTGCTTCAGGTTATGGGGAAAACCAATTGCTTTCTGTTATTTCAATATCTGGGACCACAAGGAAAGATATTTGACCTTGTGAAATTTCAGTATGGGCATTCAATGATAATTTTGCAATATTTCGTTTTGTTATTTTTTAACCAGTGTTCCCATTATCGATTTTATCGACAATATTATCATAGATAAAATCGTTCTCCCCATTAAAAGATAAAAACTCCCCATAAAAAACAATATTTTTGAAAAATTCCCATGAATGTCGATAAAATAATCGATATTATTGTGAATTTATCGATAATATCTCATAATCTCGCGATCTTATCGATGATATTATCTGATGTAGAATAAGTACAAAGAAGATAGAGGAAAGAGGAAAAAACTTCTCAATAGGATAAGAAAGGAAGAAAAGAGAGAAGTAAGGGATTTAGAGAGAATTAGGGGAAAAGAAGCGATGTATTTTTAATCATAAAGTATCTTTAGCCCTAATATAAGCTACCCTTATTTATAGACTTGAAAGCTAAAAAAGCTTGAAAGTATACATAAAATACGTATAATGAATAAAATACCAAAAATAACCTCTAACTAAAAGACAATGTTTGAAAATTCTTAATCTAATAAACCAACCCTAATTTCTACGATTGTTCCTCAAATAAGTACGAATTAGGTGCACATCACGATCCCATCTATTCTCCCTCGCTTGGAAGAACGCTCTACTAGAAAGTTAGAATGATGATATTGATTAAGCAAATTTGGATTCAACTCTTGAAGTTCCTCTTCGAATATCCATATAACATCATTGTTAAGCTTGTTTCTCCACTTAACAAGATACCGATGTAGTCTGCTCGATGAAGAAGTAGTGATCTCATCTTGGAGGATACTCTCAATCTGTTCTGTAGGTGTTTGAGGTAGAATTGGAACAGACTCAAAAGCTGAAGAAACCCCGTGGTTTGCTATTCCTGCAGGTAAAGAATAAGCTCGAAAGTACTTCTATAAGGAAACAAATTCTCCACATTGAAAGTTGAACTAATTCCTAGATCTGGAGACAAGTTAAGAACATATGCATTTAATCCTAATTTTGGTACAATATGAAAAAGGCCGTTGGCTCGTGCATGCAACTTTTTAAAAGAATTTTTAGAGAATCTTTTATATAAACCATAACATAATCACCTTCACTAAATTCATGATTCTTACGGTGCACATCAGCAGGAAGCTTATAAGTTACATTACTTAATGTAACTTTCCTTCTTATTGTGACATAAATATCATGAATATGCTATGCAAATGTATCAACAAAAGCAAAAACACGAATATCAAGTGGTAAAAGCACAAGATCAATGAGAACACAAGGAGTAAAACCTTGGACAATCTCAAATGGGGACTTTCCTGTGAATATGTTAATAAAATTATTATAAGCAAACTCTGCAATGAACAAAATTGAATCCCAAGTACCTACATACTCACCTACCAAACATCTAAGTAAATCTCCCAAACTTCAATTAACAACCTCGTTTTGACCATCAATTTGTGGGTGAAAAGAAGAAAAAAATTTCATTTTAGTATCATAAAGTTTCCACAAAGTTTTCCAAAAATAACTCACAAAATGAACATCTCTATCAAACACAATAGTAGATGATAATCCATGTAGTCTGACAATTTCCTTGAAAAATAATTTAGCCACATATGATCCATTAGCAGTCTTTTAACATGGTAGAAAATGAGTCATTTTGAAAATCGATCCACCACCACCAAAATAGAATCAAACCCTTTAGGAGTCTTAGGCAAACCAAGAATAAAATCCATGCTAATGTCTTTCTAAGGAGTGTGTGGAATAGATAATGGTGTGTACAATCCGATGTTTCTTTTCTTTGTTTTTGCTAACTGACATGTTTGACACATAGACACAACTCTAGCAACATCCCTTTCAAAGAAGGCCAATATAGACAACTCTAGCAACATCCCGTTTTAAAGAAGGCTAATAAAATCTATCTTCAACTAAAGTTATTGTCTTATCTCTACTAAAATATCCTGCATGTAATTCTCAAATCAAAAATTCACGTAATGAAGTGTTGGGAATATATAACTTAGAACCCTTAAATAAATAATCATCCTTAACCACAAAATCAACATATTCTTGACGGTTTCCAGTTTGCATCTCCTGAAAAATAATACCAAACTTTGGACACATGTCATACTCATCCTTTAACATATCAAAACCTATGACATTGACATTTATTGTTTGAAGGACTGCAACTGTTATGACTAGTTGTATTTGAGGGAAAATGATATAAAGAGGGAGAGAAGAAGTAGAAACTAAACTTTTAAAAATTATGAATGTGGACCAATCTTAGTACAATGAGCCATAATGAAACAAGCGTCCATAGACTTATTGTATAAATTACTTAGGGGGAGTTTACCTAATTCACTAGCACTGTTTTTATTAGTACAAGTCATCAGGTTTTATCATCATCAAAAAGGAGGAGAATGTTC
Source organism: Pouteria campechiana (assembly GCA_036873735.1). Taxonomy (NCBI): domain Eukaryota; kingdom Viridiplantae; phylum Streptophyta; class Magnoliopsida; order Ericales; family Sapotaceae; genus Pouteria; species Pouteria campechiana. Next base: position 6,150 of record JAYJMB010006665.1, on the reverse strand, counting down.
AGTCTAAGGGTTTAGTTTTGGTGATTAACATAACTTATTTATGACTTGAATTCGGCTAATGATATTTTTGCTAAGATTTCATAAAGGAAAAGACGTGTTTCGAACTTCAAAGGTATTTCAAAAGTTCTGAAGAGTCGCAGCCAGTATGCAAGCCAACTTCGGTACCGCCTACAGAGCTCCAGGGAGTTGCATTCTCACCGGACTGTCACAGCCAATAGGGCAGCCACCTACGATAGCGCCTGCCACTCTAATGGTCGGAAATCCAATTGGCACTACAATGGGCATATTGCAACAGTCTTCTTCCAACTGGTACAAAGGCATTTCCTTGTACACTTTATAAGCGTTAGATTGAGTTCCTAGTTAGCTCTGAAAACTAGGTTGAGTTGCTAGTTAGTTCTAGAAACCAATTGTATGAGTTGTTAGTGAGCTCAAGGAAAACCATCATTGTATGAGTTAGAGGTAAGCTCAGTAGAAAATCATCATTGTAAGAGTTTTTGGTTAGCTCAGGAAACCGAGTGTGATTCTACATGTTATAGCAGAACCTAAAGGTTAGGAAAACTTTGGAGAGTGAAGTAGGTGCCAAGGGGGCCCGAACCACTATAATCCTTGTGTCTTTATTATTTGTGTTCTTGTATGCTTGTGTGCTTCTAATGCATTCTATCTTTTGTACTTGCACATCCCATGTGTTTTCTTCATCGTACTTGGATTCCTTACTTTGCCATGCACTGTGTATCATAGCAGACTTAGACCCAACACCAACTACATGATTGAGGGTATCTATTAACTTGTTCTCAACACCTACACGATGCTTAAGAACAAACGTATATTCCTTGAGAAACTCTATCCACTTAGCATGTTTGGCATCAAATTTACGTTGTGATTGCAAATACTTCAAAGCTTGATGATCAAAATAAAGTACAAATTCTTGAGGTAACAAGTAATGTCACTAATACCTCAATTCTTGCACTATAGCATAAAATTCTTTAACATATGTCGAATATCTCTGCTTAGCTTCATTAAGTTTCTCACTAAAATATACAATAGGATGATCCTCTTGACTTAAAACACCTTCAATACTAACTTTTAAAGCATCACATGCAGCTACAAAAGCTTTTGAAAAATCAAGTTGTAATAAAGGTGTCTCAATCATTCTCTTTTTGATCTCACAAAATGCCTTAGATGCAGACTTGAATCATTGAAACTCACTTCCTTTCATACAATCAGTTATGAGAGCCATAATAGAACTAGAACCTCTAATGAAATGCCTATATAAACTAGCTAACCCATGCAAACTAAGAACCTCATGAAGGAATTTAGGTTCAGGCAAATCTTAAATAGCACTCACCTTAGAAGGATCCATAACTAAACCATGAGTTGAAATATCAAATCCCAGAAAGATCACATTGGTTTGCATAAAATAACACTTCTTGAGATTTGCATAAAATTTTTCAACGCGAAGTGTTTCAAAGACATGTTTCAAATGAACAATATGAACTTTCTTAGAATAACTATAAATTAATATATCATCAAAATAAACTACTAAAAATGTCCCAATGAAAGGTCATCAAATCTGAGTCATCGCCCTCATGAAAGTACTAGGTGCATTTGATAGTACAAAGGGTATCATTAACCATTCATACAACTCATCTTGAGTCTTAATGCAGTCTTCCACTCATCATAAATTCTAATTTGAATTTGATGATATCCACTTCGAAGATTGATTTTGGAGAACCATTGTGAGCTAGTCATTTGGTCCAATATATCATCCAATCTGAGTATTGGAAATCTATACTTGACTGTGATTTTGTTTATGGCTCAACTATCCACGAACATTCTCCAAGTCCTATTTTCTTTGGAGTCAACAAAGCTAGTACAGCACATGGACTTAAGTTTTTAGGAATGAAACCATCATAGATCAACTTGTTCATTCAATAATGTGGTAAATTTGGCAATTGTTATCCTAGAACTAAATTAATAACATGTTGTATATCCCTCATAGGTGGTAACTTATTTAATAATTCTTAAAGAGTCACGTCCCTGAATTCATTCAAAAGATTTGCAACTTTCCGATGACTAAACAACAAACTCATCTACATAGACACTAAACTTAGACTTTCCTACCAACATCAACACTAAACCCGACTCTTTAGTCTCCTTTTCAAATTCTCATTTAGTCAGAATATGTAAAGGTCTTTTCTTTGAGGGTTCAATAGAAGAAATTTTATTTTGAGTCTCTCTTAATGATAATTTGGCTGGTCTCAAAAGAATAGATTTTCCATTATGTCTAAAAAAACGTGTTTGATTTTCCATAGTTTATAACATTCATATCAAATAACCAAAGACGACCAAGCAAAATATGAGTTACATTCATTAGAAGAACATCATACCATATCTAGCCTCATAATCTACAATTTAATTGGAACTAAACATCTTTCATGGACTAGTAATATAGTTTTATCTACCCATGTCACTCTGTACGGTTTAGGATAGGGCTCAAATTTTTAATTTTATCCTCACTACACTAACCTTTGAAACAACATTCATGGAACTACCCTTCATTGATAACAACTTTGCATACGGCTTTACCACATGTGAAAAATACATAGAAAATGTTGTTACACTTCCAATCATTCCTAGAATGAGGAGAAGACAAAATACATCTTATGACACCTATATGCTCAACATCATACTGACTTTCATCATACTCTAGATTTAGATAACCAGGTTCATCTAATGAATCAACAACACAATTTATTTTCCTCTCATCATAATCTTCAGTTATCTCAGTTTCTATTATATGAGTACGATTAGGACAATGTGATGCAATGTGACCCATGCCATGACATCTAAAGCATTCAACCCCTAACCCTCTAGGACGTGAACTGGATGCAACATTTGAACTAGCATTTCTAGAGAATTTTTGAACAGGGTTGTTACTACCTTTACTCTGTAAACTCAACCTTTGATTACACATTGATCTGGATGCATACCTAGTTGCCTGAGTCTCCCCGACTTGGGAAGTGAAACATCTAAAGGACGGGGACTTATGATACTTCTCAAGTGTCAATGCCTTACAAACTGCCTCTTCGAGGGTGTGTGGAGCATGTAAGACTAGTTCTCATTTCAATTCAGGTTTAAAACCATTGGCCAATTTAGCAAGTATCACCCATTGTTCCTCATTAATTTGACATCTCAAGAAAAGATTGTCGAATTTCTGATAATACTCAGTGACAATCATGATTCCTTGTCATAAACTTATCCATTGGTCCATTAGTTAGTCTCTGTGAAAACGGAGTGCATATTTTAGTCTTAATTTATTTTTCATTTCAGCCCATTTGGTGATATATTCCCCTCTACCCTCTTTTACATCCCTTTCCACACCAAACCAGTAATGCTGGGTAGATCCTATCAACTTCATCTTTACAAATCGGATACACTGTGCATCATGTTGTACCACTCAAAGAATCTTTCCAATTCAATTATCCAATCAATGAAAGTGTAATATCAAACCATTCGTCAAAACAACTTTTGACTTTTTTTGTGACATCATCATCCCCAAGGACATACCTACAGTCAGATACCATATTCTATTGTAGCTAACGTGGGAAGTCTTGTAATTGAGCCTCGTTTTGTTGTCACAGTTCAGTCAAATGTGTTTCTCTAACATCTAAAAAACTTTCAATGTTCTCAACTTGAAACTCTCTACCAAAACTTGCAGACTGAGGCAGTCTTACGAGACATTGATTATTCATATTGGGAGAAGTTCAACCTATATTGGGTTCTGAAAAATCTACCACTAACTCATTAACAGGACGTTTGCCTAATTGTTTGAATATAGACTGAGTTTGTGCTTCTAATTGCATTTGAAACTGGTTTTGAAATTAGGACAAAGACTGAGTAAAGTTAGCTTGTTGTACAGATAGGTTTTCACATTTTTGAGCTAAAGAATCATATTTTTCATCGAAGCAATTGCAAGTTTTGGATAATTTCTTATCTGTACTTGCTAGTTCTACATTAGTAACCATGGTGGGCGCAACATAAGTGGCTCGGGATGAATGTAAGATCCAATTTAGAAACACAGATGTATGCCACTACAATATAAAATTCACACCAAGTAATTAACTTAAAGCTGCTAAATAAATTACCAAAGCAAACAAAATAATAGAAGGGATCCTAACTTGACCATCAGATAAAATTAATTCAAGTTCAAATGAAAAGAATGTACCCTTTAAGAAACCCTAACAGCCTTTCTCAAATACTTATCTACCAAACTACAAATCCTGAAAAAAGAGGGTTTTCTAAAATTTCAGAAAAATACATTTTTCTGCAATTTTCGTCAAAAACAGAGGCATTTCTACAATTTCTGAAACATGGGAACTATATTTCAAATTTCTAGGGCAAGGACTCATTTAAAATATTTACAGTTGGAGTTAGCTTCAAACAAAAGAAGCAAGAGGGATTATTTGTAAAAACCCCAAAAACTCAAAAAAAAAAACATTATATTCGTCTTTCTCGTGCGGCTGCAGCAACTGGTGGGTTTCGAAACCCACTAGAGGACATTGATGGCGGCTGCTATTAATACCAAAGGAGTGGTCAGACGGTTCCGATGACATAGGCGGTGGTTGGCGATGCTGGCTCAGAGTTGTGAAGCTTTTAGAAGTGTTAGAAGTGAGGAAGATGGCCGTAACGATGGGTTCTAGCGTCATGTCTCCAGATCTAGAAGTGGAGGCTTCGAAAGAGAGTTCCGACTCTATGGGTTGCCAAAGCAGAACCAGAAGTCGCAAAAGATAGGAAAGATAACTTTGATAGTGGATTCTAACTAGGAGTGCAAACCCGTTCCGCCGAACCCGAAAAACAACAGTTCTAAAACTCATATTTCCCCAACCAAGCCCGAAGAACCCAGGCTCAACCCGAGCCCGATTTCAAAGCTGTCCAACTTGGGTTGGGGTCAGCCTAAACCCAAATTGCTTGTTAATAAAAAATAAAAATATACATATATATAGCATTTTACACCTGAACCATGTGTCCTATATCCCGAATCCGAATGCCCCCCTTCTTCATATAGAATCATGCATTTGATGCTGTGTGGCGACATAGCACTAAGAAAAGTTGCGATTGCTGGATACGCATTAAGAGTGGAGGAGAGTGTTTGCTAATAAGCTTGGGCGTAGGAGTGGAGGCTCTTCCGAGCTTACTGATGAAGAGATCGGAGGCCGTAATTCCACCGACAAAGCCCCGTCTGATCTTTCAACAACTCCACCGCTCCCACACTCGCTGCAATAAAAAAAGCTATGCTCGAATAACTCATTTTCAATTCAAAGGAGAATGAGTTTCAAATTTGGTAATCGTAATGTGTTGTTCTGGGATAGCAAAAAAAGAGAAGGAGATGGATTGCTTTTATACGTGTAGAGGCGTGAAAACCAGAGGTGGTTTTCCAACAGTTTTTGAAATCCAGGTGAGGGGTGTTTCTCTTTTTGTGTGCACAAACTACCAAGGGCAAGGCTGGCTATGTCTATGTTGTCGGCAATTGGCTTGCACGTGTCTTACATGCATGTCGTAAAACTAACAAAATGAATTCTATGATTGAGTTGCCCATTATCTTATTCATTTATTTTAGGCTTTTGGAGATGCTTTAATTTTCAGGCTTTACCTTTTTCTAAGCTTTTTGCTTTTAAAAATGCTTTTCATTTTACTTTTTTTATTTTTTGGGTGGTGTCCATCAATTTTTAGTGCCAGCTCAATTTAGTTTGGTATTAGCATTTTATTTTTATATTGTACTTCTTCATTCTTAGCAAATGCCTTAATGGCGCCAGCTTCACTTAGAGCTAGTTTAATAATTAAGAAAATAGGTGGAAAAGAAAAGGAAAAAATAAAATATTATTAAAATAAAAAAAGAGATAATGCCATAGAAAATAATGATAAAAATATTAAAATATTTATTTGTCATATCATTTAAGGGTAAGGATCTCATGCATACATTTTAATATTATTTTTTATTTTAAAAAATGAATTTTGAAAATCTAGCTCATATCGAGCCTTTGCTTTGAGGGACTGAATTCTCCTCAATCTAGCCTGTTCTATTTCTTCTTCAATTTCTCTCTGTTTAGCCTTAACTTCTTCAATCTCTTCTTGCTCTACTTCTGCTATCCT